>JAQFZW010001988.1:0-20816 GCA_034687055.1 Heteromurus nitidus
CTCTACTGCGTCAAGTCAATATTGCTAGTAGGCTTCGTCATACGCCCTGAGTTATCACTGAAAAACGGGGTCTACACTACTACTTGTATTTGTTAAATTATGAATTATTTACCAAAATACGAAATATGTTTCTGTGGAATCATGTAAAAAATATATAGAGAAATTACATACTTATACGCTAAATGCATGTTTTTACGGTGTATTGTGATTTAAGAGAATAAAAACCTATCATGGTTATAAAGTCGAGAAAATGATAATGTTCGCATGATTGTTTGGAGGTTCGAGATGAAAAGTGTAGGAGAAGATGGAGATCGATTTATGACAAGTTTTTTTTGTTTCTGTAGCAGATTTTTCCACGTCTTTCTTTTATTTCGATTTTTCGCCATTTTTTGTCGTTTATATATCGTGTCTGATTACAATAGCGGTTCACTAACTCACTTAAAAGTACCTTCTCTCAAGTACATATGCTTCAATTACAGTTCATTCCTTCGTACAATATAATATATTTCATAGATATATTAAGTATTTATATAGGATATATATTATAAGTCTTACGTATATAATGTTTCAGTATCCAGATAAATAAATTACTTAGCTCAATAATTACTGTAATGTAAATTACTTATTACTTTCTCATACTTTGTTTTAATTACTGTATTTTTACGTTTTCGAGTTTACTCCGCTTGCCTCAACAGTTTTTTACTTGGAAGAGTGATGCTGCTGCTGCTGTGGTTTCGAGGATGCGGAGTAGTTCCTCGTCCTCCGCACAACTCCCGTGACAGGTGCATGCACATTCCCTCCACCTCCTCCCCCACGCATGCTCCCAGTATTCTTGAGGAACCTCGTGGACGACCCAGGGCCGGGTGTGAAGCTAGAGTAATTGTTCGACATGGCCATCGCGGCAGCAGCGGCAGCGAACAGGATTTGCTGATGTTGTTGTTGCTGCTGTTGCGTGTTGTTCGCATTTGCAGCGGCGGCTGCGGCCGCGGCCGCTGCAGCAGTTGAACTTGACACAGCGAGGAACCGGGGTTGACTGTGGTTGTTGTGTTGATGTTGGTGGGGGCGAGGAGTGTGATGGTGGTGGTGATGGGAGGGATGGGGATGATGATGGTGGGCTTGGGAGGGAGGTTGTTGTTGTTGAAGTGGCTGCTGCTGCCCGAAAGACTGTTGAGGAGGAGGAGGGAACATTGGAGACTGCACACATGGCACCAACGTCTGCATCAGGGTTTGCGCCTGAGATGGGTGCACGTGGTGATGATGATGATGTTGCGGTGGCGGAGGAGGAGGTCCCGCTGAATGATGGTAACTTAGAGGTACGGAGGGTATCAGAGTCGCTCCAGACGAGTTCTGCATCTGCTGTTGTTGTTGGGCTGACATGGGGGAATTTAGCACGGTGGCAGTGCCAACTGGTACCAGACCGGTTGGCTGGAGGGGGTTCACATTCGTTGGTAGCATTGAGTTTGGAGGAGCTACCAAAAAAGAACATATACTTTTCATCTTCATCCACAACTTATTTTGATCAAATTTGTCAAATTTGATTTATTAACAACTTGAGTCTACTTACCGTTCGAATGGATCATAATAGCACCTGAAGAAGGCCCCATAACATTTGGAGGAGGAGGTGGATTACCCATGGGTTGCGGCGCCTGAGGAACTACCTGACTAGAAGCACCATGAATATACGTTGTAGGGGAATTGGCCGGCTGCTGCGTTGGATGAGGCATAATCCAATTCTTGAACCGGTGCGGCTGGCTCCCATTGCTACTCACCATTCCTCCTGCCTGCTGCGATTGTGCTCCAACTCCACCCATATTCCCATAGTAATACACTCCAGTGGAGGTGTCCACAACTTGCTGCAACATGTAGCCCCCACTCGGAGCCTGGAATTGTACAGGGGCCTGTTGTTCCTCGTAATATGTTTGTTGTTGCGTAGCAATGTGTTGTTGCTGCTGCTGTTGCTGCTCCTGATACGATGTTCCAAGCGTGGCAGCGCCAGCCTCCATTGGCACATAAATGACAGACGGAACAGGGGCCTGCCTGGATTGAGTGCCCGCGCTCAGTTGGGAGAAGTAGCCGGTCAAATCTTGGATTTCCTGCGGAGACGTTGTCACTGCGGCGGAAGGAGTTGCCGAGTAGTAGATTTGTGATGTTGGCATTGTCGTCATAAAAGTGGGTGGAGCGCTAGATGGTGGTGGTGGCTGCGGAGGAGGTGCGTACGCTGGCATGGGTGGTGGTCCTGCTAGAACCTGTTGTTGATATAGTCCGCTCTGAGCAACTCCCCCGTAGGGATCTTGACTCTGTTGGGGAGTGGAGGGAGGTTGCGGTGGCCCAATGAACTTGGGCGGGTTGGTAGGGTCGTAGTAGTACTGAGTTCCGTCATTGTTTTTCAGCGTCTGCCCTGTCGTTGGATCAACGATCATTGCCCCTGGGGGAAGGTTATTCACGTCGGTCACTGCCCAGCAGCAGAATACAACTTGTTGACTAGAATTCCCGCAGTTGGGATCCTCTTGCATCATTTGAGGTTGTGGCTGGGGTTGTTGTTGTTGCTGCTGCCCAGGAGCCATCCCTGCGGGAGCGAAGATTATTGCTGGAGGAGACTTGATCACGTCTGGATGCTGCTGCATCGCAATTGCACCCATTGGATTCCCGTTGTTGGACATCATAGCACCTGTTCCAGTATAATATCCTCCTGACGAGCCCGCCGACTTGTAGCCGGATGTGGACGACGACGTTCCTCCAGAGGGACTTTGCCCAGAACCGGAAGTGGTGCTGCTCGCGGAATCCTGCTTGCTGAAGGAACTACTTCGTAGAGAACTGGAACTAGAGCAGCTGATCATTGAAGAACTTGCATTGTTACTGTGGTTAGCACCTCCTCCTCCTCCTCCAGTTGTGAAGTTGTTGTTTTTGCAGCCGCGAGGAGGAACGGGTGCGGGCTGAGAGTCTTCATACCCTCCGAAACTATGACTTTTCCCCATCATTCCGCCTCTGGATTGTTGTGGCTTCTTTTGACTCGCTGACTCGAATGATTCCACTTTTATCAGCTTCCCTCCCGACGTCGTCGCGGGGAATGGCGGTTTTAAATACATTTTCTCCACTTGCTGCAGCGCCTGCCGCTGATAACTGTCTTCGGAGGAGTCTGTCGACGACCAGTTGAGCTTTTTCGAGGATGCGTTGTCGAGTGACACGCTGCCCGTCTCGTCTTCGAAGATTCTGCGACGGGCTTTGTGATAGTCTTGTGTGCGCTCTTCAAGGCTTTTTGTCTTTGTGGGACCGCCTGCACCTCCCTTCTTGTCTGAGGCTGACGAGGGCTTCTCTCGTTTGAGTATTTTCTTTGACGAGGCGGCAGTGCTTTGCTGGAGTCCCGGAGTATTTGCGGAGTCGTGGACTGCCTCCGTTGAGGAGGCGCCGGGTGCAGTATTGATATTTTGACTAGAACTGGAGACAACGCCGGAGGCTTCTAGTTCCTTGAAACGAATTGGGGGAATACGGCCCCCGTGTCCCCTTCCATTGAGATCCTTACTGACTACGACAAAGTTGCCACCGGAGGAGTTGTCTACGTTGTGGTCGAGATCGAATAGTGTGGCGATTCGGTGAACGAGCATTCGTTGATATGATGTCATCTGCGGAAATGGCAATGTAAGTCGCCTTCAAATTTAAACAGAAATGCGTTAAACTTCAAATTTTCATACAATTTTGTTTTTAAAGTTAAATTTCTACGCAGACTTACGTTTCATCCTTAACGAACTGAATAAGATCTGCCTCAATCCGCAACACGAAGTTCTTGTCTTTGGCGCTTTTATTGCATGTTTCTATAATAAAGTGAATGAGTTCCTGCTCCTCCTGGGGCAACAGCTTCCCCCCACCACCACCACCACCGCCATCTGAAGCAGCAGTGTCCGAGTCTTCGTCCAACGTTATTGCATGACTTCTCGTCAACGTCGACTGTCTGGGATTTGAATGCCGATGAGCTGACGACGTCGTCGTTGTCCCACTCGTCGTACTAGAACTCACTCCATTAATCCCTCCGCCAGCACATTCTTCTTCTCCTCCTCCCCCTCCCTCATCGTCCTCAGTGGAGTGTGACCCACTCCCACAAACTGACACAGACTCACTATTATGAGAATTCGAAGGCATTTCCATATTATTGCTGGTGTTCCCTGCCTGACTTGCCGTCCCAGTGGATGGCGACGAGGTTTTCGTGATCACAAAAACCGGATTGCAAGTACCACTTCCCCCTGGACCACCTTGAGGACTGCTATGATGACTACTATTGCTATTATTGTTGGTGTGAACTGCTGCTGATTGGGAGGAGGACGATGTCGTCGTGGGCGAACAAGTTGGCGACGGATTAGATTTGACTGATGAAGAGCTCAATTCAGTCTAGCAACAAAGATAACAAACAAACAAATATTCCCTTAATTAAATATACATTAATTAAACCTCATCAAATGTTGAATGTAAGTATTCCAAATAAATAATAGCTTACCCCTGGAGTTGCACTATTTCCATTATTGTTCGAAACACTGGTGCTACTGCTCCCCTCACTCCCACTCCCTTTCTTGGATGGTGGAGGAGTCGCGACAGCAGCGGAAATTGTTGTTTCCATCCTTTACCTTGAGAGTGTACCACAGGTGACACGAGTTACTCCAGGTTCCCTCCCCCTCACCCCAACCCCAAATATGGGTGATGGGGTTGTTTTCTTAAAACTTCTTTATTCACTTTGACTTTACACTTTTAAATTCTTTTCAGCCAATCTCCTCAAACTGTTCACACAAAAAACCTTCCAACTCCCAACTTAAGTTACTACGATGAAACCTGATTGTCTTCTTGATAAATAATCATTCATTTTCTATTATTTTTCTTTACTAATTACTCTCAACTGAAGCTTCACATTTTCTCATTAAATATTAATACTTTTTGAATTAAAATTTCAAAACTAAATGACTTCCAAACGTATATCCATCACGCACAACTTCACCTTTCACCTTCAACTGATTAATCGATAATCAATGATGAACTTTTTCAACTTTCCTGGAAAATTGTTGAAAAAGTGAAATTTCTCCAATTATCCTCGTGAGTGATTGTTATTGAAGATGTGTATTTTTTGCAACAAAAAAAATGCTTTTTCGTGTGGATGGAAGGTGTGCATTTAAACATTTAAAGTGTGAGAGTGTGATCCTCAAAGTCAGCTTGAGGATTTCTTGTGTAGATCCAATCTGCACACAAAAGAGCTTTTCATTCCATTCAATTCCCTTCGTTCGAGATGTACTTTTTCAAGTCTGACTCAGATTTTTTCGAGAGAGATGGGATATAATATGATGGTTTTAGAGTATTTTTGGGTAAAAGAGTTGAAGACAAAAAATATACGAGTGTCATGTCGTGGTCAACATGAGGGAACACATGAGAAATATGTCCTATTGAGATTTTCTCCTTTTTTTGAGGTAAGAATCGAGCAGGGATGGGCAATTCGTACAATGTTTCTATATTGGAGTTTAATTTATGTATTGAACTCAAAACCAGAGAACCCGGGGCATAATGAGACGACTCCTTTAATTAGACGTCTATCTCCATAATATTCCAGTAATGAAGTTTGCAACTGCAAAGTAAAACTGGAAAACAATCCTACTACTATTACAAAACAAAATGAACTTCTGTCATTCTTGTAAATTTGATGAACTCCATTTATGTACGTAGTTGATTTTAGCCTAATAACCGTTAGTTAAACCTAAATGAACAGAGCCACATGCACATAATTTAAATTAATGCCAATAAAAATGCATGCTCTTCTGTATCAGCATCGTCAGTGCCCAGCTCTGGGTGCTCCATGTATTGTAATGCAATGCAATGCTAAATACCGTTGTCTTTAAATGTTAATCTGCTATGTTGGTTTTTGGTATACTGCATACTACTATTACACCGATGGATGGCCTTGCTTCTCTATTCCAACGAGGTCTTCTTTCCAATGGAACCTTCGTCGGTGTTGTTGAGTGCAAGTTCCACACAAGCTGACCAAAAGGTGTTCACTCGCATACATACATTGTCAGAGATTGCATGCATGTTCAATGTTCATGCACACAAAAAAATCGGGAGAAATGATGGTAAATGGTAGTCCAACTCCAACACATATTGTCAGAAGAACACCAGTTCTGTGATGCTGGTTCAGATGAAGCAGGCTACTCCACCTGTATTCTCAACACAAACTCATTCATTCTCGGAGGAACTCCTTTCATAAAGTTCTGAACGTTCTACAAGAATGCGCATCAATAATATCTCGTCGAAACGTTTCTTTCAAGACATGAAATGCGAAAACAAATTTATTTTGCTCGATTTTTACAGTAATTCGCATCAATTAATATTAATTTTATATAACTTTTTGACTTCATTTCACTCCATTTTCTTCCCTGTGCGAATCCAATAGCCTCGTCAAAAGTTGAGTCATGCCCCCAACTGTTCCATGCTCCTCCATATCGACGAAGCCTAATGTTACATCGTTCAACTCTGACTGCAACTTGTTCGTGAATTCAATGGACATCAAAGAGTCCATGCCCATGTCGGTGAAGTTTGTGTCCTCATCCAACTCGTCACTTTTCACACCCAGAGTTTCGCATAAAATGTCGACAACGCAGCTTCTGACGATCTCATTACCTTCTGCATCCGCTCTGTTGAAGTATAAGTCCTTCAACAATGCCTTTCTCCTCTGGTCCCCATTTTTGTTCTTCGACTTTGAACGATGAGCCGAGTCGCTTCGGGAGGAATCCATTCTCAACTCCTCCAACTCGAAGAGGGTCGCTTCGTACGAAGGACACATTTTCATAATTCCAGAAAACTTGACATTTCCCACAACCGCTGAAACCTTGTTCTTCCTGCAAAGATGGTCAAGTGTACTTATCCCATTGTCGATCGAAAATCCGTCGACCCACTCGAGTTCCAAATTTTCAGCTAGCCCAGCCTTCCACTGGCCCCAGTTGATACTCGTCCCTTTCAGCCCCATCAAGTTCCTCATCTCAATCAACGAGTCCATATATGCATTCCCAGCGGCGTAGTTGGATTGGCCAATATTTCCGAACGTCGCTGACATTGAGGAGTACACCACAAAACATTGGAGGCGATAGCTTAAAGTGAGCTGGTGAAGATTATACGCACCAGCCACCTTCGGGGCGAGGACGTACTCAAAGTTGTCCCAGTCTTGCTCTCTGCTCGAAATGAGCTTGTCGGAAAGAACTCCGGAACAGTGATGTATCCCTCGGAGCGGTGGCATGGTTGACGATCCAATTTCCTTCAAAAGCTTCTCACAATCGTCATAATTTGAAATGTCAGCTTGTTTGCAGATTACAGTTGCCCCTGAACTCTCCAACTCACCAATTTCTTCCAGAATCTCCTGACTTGGCGGCGACCTTCCCACGAGCACAAGATACTTGGCTCCTTCCGAAATCATCCACTTCGTCACAGCAAAGCCAATCGCGCCCATCCCTCCCGTAATCATGTACGTGCTCCTCTCATTGAACAAGTTGTCCTTGAATTGGTTCCCTTGAAATTGCGGCATTTCCACAATAACCTTCCCAATTTGCTTCGCCTTCTGGAGGAAGGTCAACGCGTCCACGATATTCGATCCTGAGTAGCGAGTGTAAGGAAGTGGGGCGATGGAACCATCCTTCAAAAGTGTTGTCAGCTTCTCGAAAATACCTTGAAGAAGAGGTAGTTCCACTTGGGTCGCATCAACAATATTATAATTTACATTCGGTCTCAACTCCTCAACTTCAGAAGGCTGCCAAATGTCCAGTTTGCTAATTTCAACAAAGTGTCCCCCTTCGCGCAAAACGTTCAGAGAAGCTTCCTTGAACCCTGGACCTGTCAAACAGTTGAGAACCATGTCGACCCCTTGTCCTTCCGTAATTTTCATAATTTCTCCTTCATAATCAGTATTCCGCGAGTTGGACACGTGCTCCACTCCCAAATTCCGAATAAAATTCCGCTTCCGATGACTCCCAGCCGTCCCAATGACCTTCGCCCCGAGAAGTTTTGCGATTTGAATCGCAATCAGTCCCACTCCGCCAGAGGCCGCGTGGACCAAAATAGTTTGTCCAGGTTTCAGATTGGCAACGTTGGCCATACAGTACCACGCCGTGAGGAATACCGCTGGTAACGTGGCTGCTTCACCGAATGTCACGTTGTCTGTCATTTTCATAAGGAAATTTTGGTCGACTTGAATGTGACTTGCAATTGCTCCTTCCTTCCAACTGCAGCCAAACACGGGGTCCCCAACGGTCCACCTTCTGACGTTACGGCCAACTGCTGTCACAACGCCAGAATAGTCCAAACCGATAACGTTCATTGAGTCGAATGCTCTGCTGGGCTTCATCACAACGAGAACGTCCTTGAAATTGAGGGAGGCACATCGAACTTCCACCTCAACTTTATCTTCGCCCAAATAATCCAAAGTTGTGTCTTGTTTGGTGGGGTTAGCCACATATTTCAAGTCTTGCAGAATTTTTGAAGTGGGAATCTCTATTTTGTACCTATTTTCAGGGGAGTTTGGTATGGACAAAGTTGGAGGTGGAGCTGAAATTGAGATCTCCTTTCTCAGTCGTCTCACCAAGCGAGCCCCATTCCGAAATAGAATTTCTGTCTCTTTATCCTCCAGCCAGAGTTCGTTGAACAAGTTTGAATAATTTACTGGATTGTCCGAGTCTGGGTCAAGATCTATACATTTCGAAAGTAGTGTAGGAAGCTCTATTCGGAGACATCTTGCAAATCCCCAAAGGATTGCTGACGAAGGTCCTGATTTCTCAATAAGGTTCTCCTCTCCCGTGTTGAAGGATCCTCGAGTGGCCACATGAAGTTTGGGGAGTTGCTTCGAGTTGGACTTGGACTGAAGAAAATATTTGGAAATGTGGAGCAAAGGTTCGAGAATGTGACGAGAGTTTGGTTCAGATGAGCTTCCTTGAATTATGTACAAAATTCCTTCCAAACCATCCTTTCCATTGTCGAGCAATTCAAAAATTTGGTTTTGCACGTTTTCCGTATTGATTACTTCACCCAGTGCCAGTATCTCTACTCGACGACCTTGTTTTTTAAATTGTTTCTGTAACCAATTCAAGCTTTTCTTGTCTCCAGCATCGTGGTCGTGGAGTATGAGCCACTTTCTGCCGTTGCCCATGTTTTGTTCTGAATTGGGCGCAATATCTTCGCCACGTTGTCCAATGATAACACTCATTTGATTTTCGGTAGCGAAGAGGACCTTATTTGAACTTCCGCTGAACCCGTTTCGTCTCATGAGCTCCAGCCATTTGTCACTTGTAATTGTGCAGTGATTAGGGCGGATATCTTTATCCTCAAAGAGCCAGTAGCCATCGAGAATGCCAAAGACCACATCAAGCTCCTTCGTGGGAACATCAGTTTCGCCCATGATAAGCACCCCGTTCCTTTTCGTCAGCGTTTGAATATTTCTCATCGTTTTGTTCAAATCCCTGGTCGCGTGAAAGACATCAACTCCAACAAGAATGTCGAAATATTCTGGAGGAAATCCTTGTCGAAGGGGATCCTTCTCAATGTCCAGAGTTTTATAAACGAGCTGACTTTTGTGGTCAGTAAATTTTGCTGACGCTCGTGAGAAGAAGCTTGGTGAAATGTCGGTGAAGTGGTATTCGTAACTAATTCCGCGGTCGCGGAGAGCTGGCAGGACTTGTTTTGTGAATGTTCCCGTTCCAGCACCAACTTCCAGAATGCGTACAACTTTATTCAAGCTGGAAAATATTTGAGTTGCGACTTGCATGAAAACTTGGGCAGGTGCTTGGAACATTCCGTAGTTGAGTCGTGTTGTTTGGTAGTAGAATTCGGCAGGATTGAGACCGTTTGTTTCCGACCCGAAAAGGATGTACTGTCCAGAGACGTTCCCTTGAAGGATTTGGACGAGTTGAGAGCCGCAAGAATGGATAACGTTGATTGGTCCATAGTCTTGGAGTGAGCTTACAAGTTTCTCGATCTCAGAGTGAACCTCGTCTCGAATTGGTGGGCATTCTTTCACAACGAAATGGAGCTGGATCTCATTTTCTCTTTGTTTGAGAATTCCATTTTCCTGTAAATAAGTCAGGTAATGACGAAATGCCGGTTGTAAAGAGGCTGTAATGTTAAATTGTTCCTCCAAATCATCCACGTTCATAATTCTGCCCACTTCAGGATCCCAGCCGAGGTCATAAAGGGCCTTTAAAACGTAGAAGTAACATAATCGATTGATGTCCTCATCCAACCGCTTCTCTTCTGCTGAGAATTTATTGCTTTCCTCAAAATCTGCGGTGAGCTTGTGAAAATCTGGGTGGGCTAGCATGTCGCCTCCAAAGTCGTCTTTGGAGGGAAGCTGGAGCTGATAAAACTGAGACGGTTTCCAGAAAACTTCGTAAACATTCGGCATGTTTGATACTTTGTGATTATTAACTCCAGCTGCCTTGAGGACTGATTCTACAGTCGTTGGGGTCAACTCTGGATGCATCATTGTCCCCAAAACAGTTCCTGAAGTGTCCAACAGGTACACTGCTTTCGTTACGCCAGAAGCGTCAGATTTGCAGTACGCATACAAACCTGATTCAGGATCCTGGTCTTGACATATTTTTGCTAATGATTTACAAAGTGAAAATTGTCCCACTCGAATGGGAACATGAAGTTTATTCAACTCGGGTTTCGTGTGCAGAATGTAACATTGAAGCATCGCGTCCATCACAATTGGGTGGCAAACGTAGCCTGTGTCCTCGTTATCTTCATTTGGAAATTTTATTCGAACCAAAGTGTCCGTTAAATTTCTGTGGATTTCCTGGAGCGACTGGAATTCGGGTCCGAAATTTAGGCCCGCTTTTGCAGCCTGATTGTAAAATAGCACTGTAGTTTCAGGCAAAGCAGAGGAATTTTTGATTATTTCATTGACTTCAACTTGAGAAAGAGACTGCTGACCTTGACCTTGGCCCATTTCTGATAACTTAATAGTGGCGCTGGCATGCATTTTACATTCGTCATTTGAAAATGCATGAATGGAGATTTCCAGCGTGTTGTCACAACCTTCCTTTTGGTGCATCAAAGTTTGTACCTTTTTCCGCACAGACGACTCCAGGTGGAGAGGGAGATGCACATTAAAGTTGTCAACTGTCAGTTCCTTGTCGCCAGAGATTGACAGTTGTCCAACGGCTAAAATCATCTCGAGAAAAGCTGCAGCTGGAAAGATTACTTCGTGTCCAATGACATGGTCGAAGATGAACGGGACTTTCTTCAATGACACGAAGTTTTGATAAATCTTCTTGTCCGAAGCATTCGACAAGGAATAGCCGAGAAGTGGATGAAGTTGTTCAAAAGTGTCCAGCTGCATTTTTTCAATTGAATCACAAATGTCCCTTTGACCCTTTCGCTCAAACCAGTACGACTTCCTCTGGAAAGGATAATGGGGCAACCTGACCTTGTTTCTTGGCTGAAATTGGTAGAACTGCTCCCAGTTCACATCAGAGCCTCGGACATACAGTTGAGACAATGTTGTCAAGAGTCCAGACCAACATCTGTCATCTTTATTGTTAAAACTGGAAAGACATAATGGCTGATTCTGATTTGTGGTGGTTGTGTTTTCTTGGATCAATTTGGTGAGGGCGTCTCCAAGACCAATCTCAAGGTAAATGTCGCAATCAAGTTTTTGTGAAGCTTCACAAGCTTCAGTAAACTGAACAGTATCCCTGAAGCATTTGAACCAGTATTCAATCGTCAATTGATCTCCAGGACTAATCTGTTCTCCAGTAACACTGGAAATGTGGAGAAGCTTGCTCGGGTGATGATTCACTTCCGAAGCTATCTTCCTGCATTTTTCTAGCGCGGGCTCTATCCCTCTCGAGTGCAACGGGAAGTCAACCGTGACAAATTTACTTTGGAGACCTTGCGCCTTGCAGATGTTTTTGAATTTGTGGATTGTGTCAGGTACGCCGACCACCACTGTTTGGCTCCGTGAATTAATGCAGCCCACATCAATCCAAAAATTGCCGTTTTCTACTTCCGCTTCAAAATCCGATTTCAATTCCTCAATTTTTTCAACCTGACAATTTATGGCGAGCATCGCTCCAGGATTGGTTTCCCCCGTCTCTATAAATATTTTAACTGCTGTCATCATTCTAAATCCATCTTCCAAAGCAAGACTTCCGGAAGCAATTGCTGCCGCTATTTCCCCCAGAGAGTGGCCCATGACACAATCTGGTTTAATATTCCAGCGTTCCCAGAGCTTCGTCAAAGAATATTGAACTGCAAGAATGGAAGCGTACCAACCCACGTTCCTCTTGCATTCAGAGGGCTCGGTCTTCGTCAAATACATCAAGATGGAAACTTCTTCATCCACCGTCTTGAGATAAACTTCGTTGCAGTAATTCATGTGCATCCTGAAGACTGGAGATGACCGATAGAGAAGAGCTGCAGGTTCCAAGTTCATGCTCCCAATCATTCCAGGAAATGCAAAGCAGATTTTGGATGGTTTACTGTTTATTTTAGCATTATTTCCTGAAGCATACGAGCCGCTTCGTAATTGTTCTGCGATTACTTCAAGGCTACTCCCAATAACGGCTCTTCTGAAGGGATGGTGGGCTCGGCAGGCATTTGAAGTGTACACAATGTCCGCAGGGTCATCATCGGAGGCTCTCTCAAAATATTGCAAATAGGATGAAGTCAAGTCTTCGAGGGCTGACTCGCATTTTGCAGACAATGTCAAAATTTGAGGAGACGCTGGAATTCCATGATCGACTTCACTTTTGATGTTAATTGGCCCTTCTTGAAGAATCATGTGAACATCAGTTCCAGTAATTCCAAAGCTGGACACGCCTGCAAGCCTTGCTCTTCCTTCGTCCACTCGTCGAGGCCACTCCACCGCAGATAGTGGAATTTTCCCAGGAATCGAGTCAAAGTTGACTTTCGGATTTAGCAACTCCAAATTGATGTGAGCTGGAATCTCCTCATGCTTCATCGCCAACAAAACTTTGATTATCGCCGCGATTCCAGAGCAGGACTCGGTGTGGCCAATGTTTGTTTTCCCAGAGGCGATCCACAACGGCTGAGCTCGGGAAGAAGAAGAATACGCGTTCACAATGGCAGCTGCTTCAATCGGATCCCCTACTCCAGTCCCAGTTGCATGAGCTTCCAAATAGTCCACTTCTCCAGGATCCACTTTCGCCATCATCAAAGCGCCTCTCATCGCCTCCGTCTCGCTGTCCACCGTTGGCGTTCCAAAACTCCGACTGAGTCCTTCTTGAGAGGAGGACGAGCCGCGAATGATCCCCTCAACCTTGTCACCGTCTCGAATCGCATCCGCATACCTTTTCAGAATGAGGACGCCCACCCCTTCCGCCCTCCCGTAGCCATTCCCACTCGCGTCAAACGTCTTGCAGAGTCCATCCTCAGCCCAGACAACCTTCTTCCTCAGATTCAGTTGGAGGAGAACATTCGCTCCTGCGGCGACAGCCACTGGACATTCCCCTCGCAGAAGACTTTTGCTCGCGAGGTCGACCGCCATGATGGAGGAGGAGCAGCCCGACTCGGTCGCAATGTTTGGTCCAGTGAAGCCATAGAAGAAGGATAATTTCGCTGAAGTGCATCCAAATCCATTGCCCAAATATTTCCTCAGAAATTCTTCTCCAGGAGCTGTTTCAGTGTTCATCACTTCCTTGTAGTCTTGCAGCCAGGAGCCATAAAACACCCCTGTTTTCGTGTTTCTCAATTTCTCTGGATTTATTCCAGCGTCCTCTAAAGCTTCCCAGCTCACCTCCAAAAGGAGTCTGGTTTGAGCGTCCACATAATTCAGCTCACTTGGGCTTATTCCGAAAAATTGAGCATCAAATTCGTCAATACGACATTTGAGGAAGTTTGCCTTGACGTCTTCGTCAAGTGAGGAGAGGGGGAGCCTGTGGGGAGGAGGGGAAGAACTCGTGTTTCGTCCTGAATGAAGGATGTCCCAGTATTCCTCGAGAGAGTTGGCTTGTGGGAATCGACAAGCCATTCCAACAATCGCAATCCAATCTTTCGACTCTCGACTACCTAACAAGTTGTTTTCGCATAATAGCGGCTGTAATTTAAAACGTTATTGTGTAACAGTGGAAAATAATATTTTTTTATATTAAAAATCAGATAGCATGTATTATGTATCGGATATGAATTGTGCTACAAAACTAAACTACTTGTAACCGGTTTTTAAAGTTATTTCACAACGATTATATAAAAATAATTGGATGATGTTACGTACCTCTTTAGATTTTGGACTGGAGTGTTCTGTCGATGAGGAAAACGCAATTTCGTAAACGTCAGACAATCTCCGCCTCAGCACCTTTGAAAAATAAAAAATAAAAATTTCCTCTCATATCGTAATGTTCTGATGGAAATTGAAGATTGAAGTTTTATGTATTTATTTATTTAGATCAATGATGATAAGGAGAAATGGTTTCCTATAATCACCTTTTCCCATTCTGTAGATGGGAACTCATTCGTGCCTTGTGCCAAGGCACGAACAGCGCTAACTTCGCCATGAAGAAAGGTGTTATCGAACTCCACCAAGAGAACATCGTCAGCAGCCCTGTCAGCAGAAATAATCCTCTAATTAGGAGCAAGTTTCGATGTTGACTATAAATCCAGTTGCGCACAATCAGTCGAAAATTCACACGATTCTTCATAATTCAAGTTGATTCAAGCTTATTATTGAACTTAAGTTACATAAACATTATTGCTAAAAATAGCATCATGTTCTTGGTTTACCCGGTGTACGTTTTCAACTCTTCACAAAGCAATACGCGATCAGGGATGATGTCCTCACTTTGGACAAGATGACCAAATATGACCTTGGCCATATCTTCTAGCTTGTACGATGGCATTACTCGAAGCAATTCTTGGGCTTTCTTGTATTTCGAAGAATTCGGCTGAATGATCCAAGCTCCCCATAATAATGATGAGCTAGATGAGCTGCTTCGTATCATTCCACAAGTCTCGAATAATTTGTCTGCTTGCCGTAACACCTGAGTTAATTACTTTTAATTATGATATGTTGCATGTCACCACCTATTTATAACATCAATTCAGCAAATTTTTATATACCAAGATTCCAGGATTCATGACGATCAACTTGGAGAAGGAAGTGAGATTCAAGCACTCAACGAGGAGCCCGTCACCTTCCTTTGACGAGTGGTCAAACCCCAGCACACCCACACACCAACCCAAGTTGGTTTCACCCACAATCGTAAAATCAAACACAGACTTCAGCTTGGTGACATGCTTGAATGAGACCTTGGATGAAATCATCGCAATCACCGATCCACTCGTTGAAAGTGTCTGAATCATTCCTCCCGAAAGGAGTGCACTTGGAACAAGGTCATCCTTCGGGATGACCACTACCCATCCAATTTTTTCACCTATATTTTTCAGAAAGATATCCAAGTACTTACATATATTTGAAAATATTTTCTAGCTTTTAGAAATGGAAAATCGATATAAATCAAATACCTCTCATTTTGCTCCTCTCTTATTCTCACCGATCCCGAATCAGAAGGTTTTAGTAGTTAATTCAGGAAGGGGGAAAGGAAGCGAATTTTTAAAATATTTTTAAATCAATTTGTTGATTGTTCAATCCCAAAATGTTGATTGAATAAGATTGATTGTTTGTTGAACGCGAGAATCGTACTGCGGAGGAAAGCAATGATCCAGATGCCTTATATTCATGAGCATTTTTCAAACTATATAATTGGAGGTAGGTTCATTTGAAGTCTGAAGAGATGATGAGATTAGCACCTTGTATTATGGAGTAGCAGGCAACAGGTTTACTGTGGGAATTTTTATTGCTTCTTCAGAAAAGATTTCGCTTCGATCTGCAATCTACAAAGGAGATGCGTAATTTGATAGAATGCTATTGAAAATATATAAATGCGTATTGCTTCGAGTTGTGCTGTGAATTTTTTTGCGACGTACGCACATTGGTACTAATGGTGCTTGACGCTCGCTGACTTGACTGAAATATATTTTTTGTAGTTTACTTCAATATGCTCCAATTCAACTAATACGCTATTCATTTTCCTTGGCATTAATTATGGCTTACAATACGAATGTATATAATTTTTTAGCACTAATTAAAAACTAATAGTCTAATAGCCACTTAAGTACTGTGGCGTGGGCGCGGAGCTCATCAGAAAGTAAGCTACAAATAACTATTGTTAGCATTTGGATTAAATTAAACGTTTTGTACGGAAATGCAGATTGTTTAATTGTTTCGTTTTGTTTAATGTGCATTGTGCACAGCTTATCTACTTCTAATTTGTGTGTGCTTATCAAGGACTGTTTTATTTCATAATCTCATATATCCTTCCAACTCTACCAACTAATTTCAATCTCGATGAAATGGTGTCTGATGAAATGACCTTCTAAAATGATGTAGGCCTTTCCTCCATTTTAAAAGGTGGATATGGGTGCTTTAGCCCGGAAACTCGCAGCAGTTAGCAAACTTGATAGACCCATTTGGGCTAAATTGAAACTTTTAACTGAATAAAACAAGGGGTGCATTATTCTGAGTAAGATATTACATGAATATTATTATCAGAGAACAGCCTCGCCCTACATTTTCATGCCGCATCGACACTTCCTCAAATGTGGATCAAATTTGCAGAGAGATTTTGAATACGTCCTTCATTTGATGAACTTCCGTTGAGTTGCAGTCTAAAATGCATGAAGTTCTTTACATTTAATATTCTTCGTGGATGAAAGATACATGATATGGGTACGTCACGCGCTGCTCCGATCCTCTCATCCTTTCTCCCTTTTTTCTTTGGATACGCATCAAGTTCGCTTTCGCTCGAAACTCTCTGGAAAATGTGGAAGATTGGGAAGAAGCGAGGGATAAAAGTGGGAGCATGATGAGGAACTCAAGCTAGTTCTCTCCTGCTCTTTGAAATGACAAGAGTATATCGTCAATCCTCCTCCCCTCAGTGAAAGTAGAGCGGCGTGATTCCGACATGCGATTGTGTTTCATTTTTTACTTTATCCGAAAAAGGAAAGGAAAGTTGAGTGTTGACAGGTGACGTGACTGTGACAGTGTGTGGTCTATCATGTTTAAATGTTTATACTCGCGAACGATATGTCGAACTGAGTTTGACTCCGACATCTTTTGTATTATTGCCTTTTGACAGTGAAATGAAAGTTGAGTTGTGAAGGGAGTGGGTGAGTCGTGTGGAAAGAGCAAATTGAAGTCTTTCGGCAGCCTACGTGTGAAAGTGAAGCCTTAAGTGAAGAAATTGACCGTTACGATTTTTTAAATAAAATTCAAAAATAATATCAGCACATCGGAAGCACTGTTTTAGCTTAAGCCACATCGTAATTTTTCTGGATGGTTGAATCATAGTCAAAATGTGGCTTAAAATAGTTGAGACAATGGATTGCCTCGTGCAACGAAATGCTTTGCTGCAAGTTATTTTGTGGTTTACCTTGGCTGCATTGTGTGATCCTCAGCCACATGGATCGCCGCCGGACAAAGGTGGGTTTGTTAAGTGCATTGCAAATTTAGACTAGATCATCTTCCAACTTCCAACCGGCAAGCATTTCGTTTTTGGGAAACTGATTCACGGACTTCACGGCTCAGCTCTTTGCTCACAGAGGCTGGAGCTGATTATATTGCCCAATCTCTCACATGCCACCACATGGTGCTGATCACATCTTTTTTTTTCACTTGTGCACCACATACAACATGCATGCGATATATAACCTGAACCACCTCCAGACACCTGCTCTTGATCGTAGGAAAAATGTTTTTCATGGAATTTGTCTGTGAGAGCCACACATAATATGTATTCAGTCCTAACTTTTGCAACAAATCTGGCTAAGTTCCATAATCCAGGAAAATCCAGATGTTGAGCCAGAGCGTTATAAACGTCATGTCATGATGCGTAGTCTAACCTTCTACAAACAAACGGGAAATTTGTTTATTTTCCACTAAATAAAAAGCCTATTGGAATTGAAACTTTTGTTTATAGATTTGTATGCAAAACTATACTGATGAGTTTAAGTATTTTAGTGCACAGGGAAGGTCAGCGACAAATGGCAGAACATCTCTTGACCTCTACGCATTGTCAGTACCTCTCCACGAAGAACAGTCTATTTATCTTACAATCACAAAATTGTAACCTTCTAATTTTTCCTCATCACTCTGCTCTCCAGCTCGGGTAGTAAAAGAAGAGCCAATGACCTAATCAACTCATTGTTTCAAGGAAATACGCCGGAATAAAGGGATATACATGAGATTAGATTATATATTTGAAGATAGTAGGCGCTAGAAAAGCAGGAAATTGGTTTGTGGAATTATCTTTAGTTGTTTCTGGTTTCTTTAACTGTGTACTAAATCGATAGCGAGAGAGAGCACACACATAAAAAGGCTAACGGGAAAAGTTTTTTTCTCGGATGAAGCAAACTTGCGGACTAACAAGAGTATTTAAGCAAGTATCTTCGATATATGTAATGAAATGAGACAAAAGTAATGAAACTTAATATATATCCGGTTTAATGCATGCTTCGATCTCCTGCTTCGTTTCCGTGAAAAATTGCTGAGAGAGGAAGGGGAAATGTGGAATACAAACGGCTTCTCCTGATGACATTACAAAATTAAATTATTTATTACTTCTTCCTGCGTTTCAGTATCTAATCAAGTTGGTCCACACGGACGGAACGGGAAAGACTCATCCTCCTCAAGGAAACTTTCCAACTTCCTCCAGCTACAGGTAAAAAATAATGCCTTTAAACGTCTGCGTTTTCCTGAAAGAAATTTTTAATTTTTAAAAGTATTGCACTCCGTCACAATTCATATGTGCATCAAGCAATGCGAAGGACTACATCTTCTAAATTGTATTTTCCCAGAAAAATCATCCTTCTCCAGTGCCATTTCAACCACTTCATTTAAGTACAGGGATCAATTCGCTAAAGTTTAATGATTCGACGGTCTCATCGTCCCTAATACCACGACCACCAACAACAATACTTGCTCCATTCTCTGCCAGTGTGGAGTCCAGTTTGCCTCAGAATACAAATAATAATCTTAGCAGTAACGAAAACGCATTATTGGATACCTTCGGTAAGACTTGTTTCTTTGTGCTAATTTGAGCATGACAAGAGAGATGTTTTCCCTTTTGCACTGACACTAACTGACCATGTCAAAAAGCTTTGTGATAATGTGAGCAATGAAAAAGACCCTGACATGATGTAAGTATCTCCCTCTTTTATGTTGGAAATTTATGTTTTGTGTAGGCCTACACTTGGAGAAGGGCGAGCCTTCCTCGCTCCTCGAAGTGATGATGGAGGAGGAAGAGGAGCAGAGTAGTGGCAGTGGGAGCAGCGAAGACAGCAAGAACTTCGACCTTGTTCTCAAGCTGGACAGGGACTACACTCCAAAGGAAATTGCAGACTATATTTTCACGACTGGCGATGAACGAGGGATTTCTCAAGCGATCACCGACATGTTTCAGGATGGTCAGCTAACGGTAAGTACTTGTATTGCATAATCGAACTCTTCAAAAAAAATTTGTGGTCGTGCGAAAAAGTACCTAAGAGCCGTGAGCTTATATTTTATCTTGCACAATTTAATGACGTGATGTTCATGATATTTTAAGCAACTTCGTCTATGCGAAATCTCATCGATAGCGTGTATGCACATTTTTTGCGACGTTTCTCTTCTGAAAAATCCTTAATAATCGTGTCCCGGCTCTTGTGTCACTTGCAGCCAAGCAAGGACGATGTGATTCGCTTCCTCGAAGCTGTGCAAGAAGAACTTGGGAAGTTGAAGAATGGCTTCGAGAAGAGCAATTCCAACTCTAACCCTGACGAACCACTCTCAGATGACGGAATTGAGCAAGGATTAACATAAGAACGAGTTTTCCTCTTTGCATTGAGATGTCAAGATCCTCTCCCCGATGCCAATGGAAATTAAAAACGACAAGATTTTACACGGGTCCATTAGATTGACCAAGGGACAACATGTATGTTGGGAAAAGTTCTTCAAGGGGTCGAGTGAAAGTGAGAGCCGTGAGAGGATTACAACATTTTTGTACGCAGATTTTTCTAGAAAGTTGGCTAATCGTAAAAGTGACAGTGGCTGTGGTTTGAAGTTGAAATGAAATAGAGCTGAGACTGATTTCCAAGAAAAGGAGTTCTCTTCATTCCCCCGTGTGGCATGTGTACACAATGGAGTTAGTTAATAACAATGTGTATAAGATGATATATATTTTACTCGAGAGAGGTAAAAAATGTTGTGTGTCTAAAGATATTTATCTATTTTACACTGACTATTTTGTGAGGAATGTTCCATTTGTTGCGAAATAAAGAAAAATCAATGCACAACTTCTCCTTGTATTTGTCCAATATATACTTACTTATACAAAATTATTGGGGTAAAATGAGAAAAGGGTCTTCCCTGGTGAGTGAGTACCAACAACGAAAGACTAAATGAAATCATCTCCAAAGGAAGAATCGCATCGTTAAATAATGTTAAAATCAGTTCATATGGATCCTTCTGAATGAGCTGGGAGCCGTTTATGATGTCGGTATAAAATTCGAAGTACTCATCAGACTATAGGTCGTCTACCACCATATACGTTCGTCTAGAGTCTGAATTGTCTGAATAATGAAAACGAAATTCTTGTCAAGTGAGTATCCTCCAGTCTATATTTGGTTGAGAAACTAGACGATGAAATGAAGAAAAGCCAAAATTTCGTATTCTCTTTTATTACCTCGTTATGTTTATAAGAGGTAATACTTTGCCTTTGGGGGGTTAGATAGATGTATTTATGTTTGATATA
>JAQFZW010001989.1:0-20813 GCA_034687055.1 Heteromurus nitidus
ATGCATCTCTGTGAAACTGGGGGCAGCAACGACGCCGCGCTGGTAATAATAATCAACTCAGCCACGCTACATTGACACCACTTCCACGAAATACTATAAAACAACCTTTGATACGGTCGTCGTGGAGGTAGAATGTCCTCCTTCCTTCATGCCCGGTTACAATTTTACTTTTGCATTTGCATTAGTCACCCAAATTCGCCAGATGGGTCGAACAGTTTCATTCGTCTATCCATCATCTGAAGAATAAAGTATCTTATTTCGTCGAGAGAGAGAGAGAGGAAGAGAGGATGCTCCTCGCAAAGAATATTCCCGAGAATCGCCATGCAGAAATGAATGCTAGGCATCATCGTACCTACAACGGGGTTTTGACATGAATATGTCTCAACTCACGTAGCACGCTTGACGTATTGGAACTGACATCATTTGACATCTTGAAAATTGAAAGTGTCACCAGAATATCACACCTCTGAACATATTTCAGCGCACTTGAATGACTACGTGTTATCAGCTGAATAGTAAAAGATAGAGGGAGTGTGATGCAAAGCGGCTTGTCTAATTGACACTAGAGATTCCGGCAGGCGACTACGCGTGAGTAAATTCCGATTCCGATTGATTTAATGGAATGCAAGCAATTGGATAGATGCCACGGTTAAATTCAACTTTAATGCCAATTGATTGTAACGATTAATAAATAAACATAGATAAATAGATGTTTACAAGATTGTTTAATAGTTGCTGGAAATAAATCACATGAATATGAAGTACTCATAAAAAACAAGGCAGAACAAGCGACTTAAGCATTATTTTAAGGTTGTACATCAGCAATCATGGCAGAGCTTTCTCTTCCGTAAACACCTGCGTAAATTGTTTAAGTAAAGGGAAGAGGAATGACGAAAAACAATTTCGGGCCCACTTTCCCTAAGTTTACTTCCAACCTGTCGGAAGTTCCTATTAAACATGGTTAGTGTCAGTGAATTTTCCTCTGAACTTTGAACTCTTCTTTTAATTACGAAAAGCGGTCTACGTGGGCCGTGGAGGAAACTCGTGGAAGTTGAATCTTGTTATCATTTTCTTTCCAGAGAGAATACGAAAAGCTACTACTACTACTACTCTCTCAAATCACCGACTCATGGCTCACTGCTAATTAAGGACAACAACAGAGCGACTGCTTGGTCGTGGGCAAAGAGTAATTTAAACTTAGTATACTACTGCAAATGCAAAGGCATCGAGACCTTAAAGTCTTGCCTGATCTACTTTGTCGAAACTTTAGTTGTCCGGGCGAAAAGAAAGGAGATTAGTTACTAATCAAGAAATACTGTAGGGAAGTGTCTCAACGGACAGTGGGAACGGAAGTACACATTTTTTGTGTCCCAGTTGAGTATACACTAGAACGTGGGAGCTATGAGAACGTTACTTGTACGACCTGAAACTTTAGATGCATTAGAAAGTTATCGTTGGTGGAGGAGGTGTACGTATACATGTGCCGAGAGACGATCGAGGGAAATCTACACCGATTTGTCTTGCAGCAGCACAACCATGGTTTCGTCATGCCACATTCAGGTTAGCAACGATTCTTAGCAAGTCTTTCCAGGGAAACTGGCTGTGTACGTAACAAGTCCAGTCCAGACATTGGCATTGGCATCGGGTGAAAGTCTCTGTAATCAGTAGATTCATGATTCTTCCCGTTTCACTACGACACACAGGCCTATTATGCTAGTAGACGTTTTATGCTTTAAAACTAATTGCATTTTTATGAAAGTTTAAAAATTAAAGGGTTTTTACCCTCCTCCTAACAAGGAGAAACATTATGTCTATACTTGTTTAGCATGAAGTTTTGCAAATAAATGTCAATCGGGAGCTTATGAGAGCAATATAAAAAAATCTGTGTAGGTTCGTTCGACACAGGATTGAAATGTGTGCTGCTGGCTTGGCTCCTTGGCTTTGGACAACGCTCACTGCATCCGATAATTCTTTATTTCCTCCGAAGCTCAATTGAACCCCCTACGTTCTGGCATGGAAGCAAAATTCTCGGCAAAGTTTGCGAAGGAGACGTGACCCGTGATTGTAGGTGCACAGGTATAAGTACATAATGCAAGCTCATTGTAGGAATGCCCAAGACAGCATGCTTTATACTTTGCTTTCTCAGACACATCAAGTTTATTTAATGAACAAACGACTTTGCATTAATGGAATGTCTTCGTTCCCCGTATGCAGTTAGTCCTTTTCCAGGCTTCAAGTACATCATCACTAGCCAACAAAACTTTGTTTCTCTGCTAGACTATAGGAATGCAAAAATACAAAAGCTCAAATAATTGGTTGTAGTGTGATCTTGCTTGCAAAAAAACTATCTTTCTCTCCACACCCCGAGTCAGACTTACATCAAGTAGCAAACTAAATTATATTACAGCGTGAAATCCCAGTCGCAGTTTGCTACACTTGCTCTACTTATGTTGTGCATTTGGGCACTATTATTAGCAAAAGTGTACTGCGTGGGCTGACCAACGGAAAAATTTATATCGTTGATTATAAATAAATTAATCGTAAACTCACACCAGCTGCACGACTGCAATAAATCCATGTCCACATGTAAATTAATACCGTTGGGATATTACGGCTACCATGCCGGAGTGTATGAAACGATGTATGTATTCGTATCCTATCTGAATCCAGTCACTCGATGTAAATGGAAACTTTCTGCTAGAGGTTGCCCGTGTGGATGCAAGGGCTCACTTAAAGACTACGCTTACCACAAGCTTTGTTCTAAAATCTGCAGGTACTCACTGGCGTAGTAGTAATTTCTGAATACCCTGGAGGTCAAGTGCTACACGGAGCGTAATTTGCTATTCTCACAGCGAAAGCTACTCTATAGCAGCCAGCAGAGTAGGGAAAGTATGGATGGTAACAATAATGAGTTTTCCAATAAAGCTCAGTAGCTCAGAAGAGCGCGATTGCAGTGCAGAATCACAAAGTGACGTGATTACATGGTGGAAGGAATGATCACACAACGGTAATGGGGATATATGGAATTTCAAAGTATGCATGCCATTTGTATCTTTACGATTAATATAAAGTCAATGATCGCTCCGTTGAACATTTTGTGGATCATTAAAATTCTTGAAACGTGATTAATTTTTTAATTGATTTCACTTCACGACTTGATTACAAAATACGATTACACCGAGTTACGCATTCCAATTAAAACACAATAAAATACATCCGTTCGCGAGTTTGAACTTGAACCACTTCAAGGCAGTCGACCATCCCGAATTATTTCAAGGTCCTTCCAGAACATGAAAGCTTCACGGGTTATGGATAATTCACCATTTAAAACTGCCCACAATCTGAAAGTAAAATAATTATATGAATAACCAAAGATAATGCAAGGACCATCGACGATGTACATTTAATTATTATACATGTGGAAATTACCGGCACGATGTGATAAAAGCGGAAAATTGAGATGGTGTCATCTTGGATTTAAAAACATCAGGTTGGTTTCGACTCCGAAAGAATGCCTCAAAGTCGCCGTTCAACTAGTCATGCAAAATAAAATCAGTCGACGTAAAATCAGTGGAGTACATGAACATTACCGTGGTAATTTGAAAACTTGAATGGTAACGTACCGACTCTTCGGCGAATACTGGGTTGGAACTTTCTACCATAGCACGTACGATGCTCAAATAGTTTCGAAGGCATGTGCCTTTCTCCGACAAAATTTGTTCAATACGGCTACGTCTCTCTTCGTAAGGTAACTTGGTGTCCGCCTTAACGCCAATTTTGACGTCAACCTGTAAAGAAGGTATTGAACATTATATCTTGTGACAGCATACAGTGGATGCGCTTAATTTCAAGCGTCCGGAAAATATGAATTGTTTAGATTATTAATATTATTACCGGAAGAACGGAAGGATTATCCGATAGGATGATAATGGGTGTATCACTAGGCAGCTCTGGATGTTGATACATGTAGTCATACTTTACATGTTGGTACTGTATTAACTCCCGCAGAACAGCAATATTGTTTGCCCCTGTAACGAGAATGATTTGAACAAAACCCTTGTTAAAGACACCTTTGAAGTACCAAGCAGTACAGGACAACTCGAGATTAATGACAATAATGTTAATGAATTAAATTTACCCGCTGGGTCGAAAGCCCCCTCCTTCAAGCGTGTTTCGTTGATTACCAGTTGAGTACCAGGAGCCATTTGAAACAAGCCAGTCTCCAGCTGATTCGTATCCAAATTCTTCCTAAAGTTACAATCAAGTTATCGTTATGAGCAAGCTCAAACATTAAGAATTCCTTATCAGTCCCAAGCATTCAATAAACCGATATTATACTTACTTAGGTGTCAGCTTCCATGTGTTGACGTTGTCAATATTGAAATCCAACAATAACATTCGGGGTAAGATCGACTTCAAAATGTATTGGAATGTTTCTAATATATCAGACGATTCCGAAATTCCACTAATGTTAAGCGCATATTTTCCAATTGGTCCGTAACCCATTTCCTGACGGTGAATTCTATAATATATCAAAAACATACAGGGTAAAACGATGCCTATTTATTAAACTGATCGTTAAAGTACGTGATAAGCTGTATGTCAGTTGCTAACATCTTGGAAACCATAGCGACCATGGCGTATACAGCTGCATAACGATCACCACCCAACCCCAAAGCCAACAGTTCGCGCAATGTTTGGACGCACTCCGATAACTGCATTTGGAATGTGTTAAATGTAGGAAACATTTTTCCTTCAAACATCGGTATATTCGGGTTTCCATCCGCCAATTTCAAGCAAGAGAATACGAAGATTTTTGGAAGCTTCCAGTACTTGGGATAAAAATCAGTTAGCTAGAGAAAACATTAGACACCAAATCTTTAACAATGTTAATTAGCAAAATACGCCGTTTTATTAGTTACTTGTAATTCAAGTACCTACCCCAGCAATCCCACTGTTTTCGTCTGGAGGATGTTCAGAATTTTCAGCTTCAAATATCCCTGCAACTTCCACTAAATCGTTGGGCTTTAAGTTGCTATTATAGACCTGTAAGATATCATACATTGGTATTAGGGATATTAACTTAATTACTTAATTTTGTTCATTTCTTTGATAGCAGTAATTTTAAAACAAAGTATTTTAATTCTAATAACCTTCAAAAGAGACACGAAAGGCTTTGCTTCGCCAACGTTCTTGAATAACTCGGGAAACAATTCCTGATAGTTCGGGAGACCAATCAGGTCATCCTTATCCTCATCCATCTTCGATCGTTTCTCTTCATTGTTAAATCCAATCTTCTATTGCCGAGTAAATAAGTTGCGAAAATAAACAGCAGTAAGTAGACAAAAACGATAACGCATACTTTAAACATATATTTCAACATTTAGATCAAAAACACTTCACTACCTCATTAGAGTTCCCAGAAACCCATCCCATTTCACCTGGAGGAGTGATGCCCACCAGGAGATCTCTTTGTGATACTCCGTCAGCAACGAGGGCCTCGGCCTCCCTTGATTCATCGTTCTGAGTTGAAAATAATGTTTCTAGATATTAGTATTTACCACGACAAACCAGCAACAATCAACATATATTAACTTATTACGACAGTAACTTACGATGTTATCTATATCCTGCAATAAAGTTGATTTGCGCACTGTCTCCGTCCTAACCTCAAGCGGACACATTTCTGGTCCGAGATCATCTTGAATTATACACCGAAAGGTCACAAGTTGACCATTTCTTAGTTTGTCAGTCCCTCGATCATTAACGGAGGCGATCTACAAAATTAAAGCGTATTGTAAACTTTTCACAAGTTAATGAATTAAGTACGAACACAAAACAATTGACAATTTATCATTTGCCAAGCCAGTCAAAGTCAAATAACAGACTTCAGACTTGTCATCTTTAACCTTACATTCGGCACATTAGTGCTCCTCGTCCGACGAACCAAATACTCCTGTTCCATCGACTGCAAAACCCGTTTTTCCCAGGCGTTAGCAGTAAACGCAGGGAGTGGGCATTGCATGATTGCTGCAAAACAAAAATAGTTTACAATTAAGTGATTATCACAAGACACGCGACATCCAACATCATTTATGAATTATGTGGGCAATTATTAAAGTTCTTACAGTACAGCTCCTCGATGTAGTTCTTCGGAGTGTCAATGAATTTTTCAAGGTTAAATTCAATTTCCTTTTGGCCCCCTGGTGACTGACCCTCTTTTTGAAATGTAATAAGTTTGTCCAACATGTCATGGATGGTCCACCCTTCGCTATCCTTTCCTTCGGGACCCATTTTTGTACAATAAAATAGTTACTAATTATGAATCAAAGTGATTATTGTTAGCTTCCACTGGTTTCGATCACACTCTCACTGTAAAATAATTTAAAAAACTTGAATTAAAAAATTCGAGAATCACTCGCAACTTCCAACCCACAGACACGACTGACGACAGGAATCTACATGTGCTGCTGCTCAACTCCTTTTTTGTGTGAAAAAGTCTTTTGTCCAGAATCCAGCCCAGAACAAAATATCCATCAAAAGAATTCCCTCCAGCTTTTCGGCCGGCAGAGAACCAGAGAGTGTCCGTGGGCAACGTGAAACTGCTCGTGATGGTCGTCTTTCTCTGGGGCCACTTTGTTCTTTTTTTGTTACGACGTTAGCGTCATCCATGCATTTTCTAATTAAGTTTAATCTCGCAATTTATGCTCCAAGTGATGATGATGTGGCAAAGATGCCTTTTGATTAAATTGAAAAGTTGGAAAACTTGTCCTTGTACTTTTTATTTGGTCAAATAATTAGTGGGGGAGGGGGTTAAATTTTGGCCAAAAAGTTTGCATAATTAGGGAGAAATTTGGAGATAAAAAGTAGGCGTTTATAATAATTAATAAATTATTGCTCATGTTTCGGTTGTGTTTAACGGCTGCATGAAGTAGGGAGGTCATATCCTCCTTAGTCAGCATCATCGTCATCGGCATTGTTGATTCGACTCTTCACCCAATCTCGATATTCTCCTACTTTCGTGAATACGTCAGGACTTTCGCCACAGGATTTACTCAAACTGAAGGATGCTACTCCGATCTGTTTGAATAGTTAGTTAGACAAGATAATTATTTTTTTTTCGTTTTCGTTGCTGTACACGTGGTCGTAGTGGTGCATAGATCAGTTACCTGATACACTTTGTCTTGTCGTTTGTACATTAGTGGACCCCCTGGTGATTAACAGGAGAGTGTGAAAGAGGGTTTGATATGATGCTGGAAACCATTTCGAAAAGGTATGTCATGTCACAAATCTTGATTAACTATTGGTTCGACTCTCAATATTCATTAAGTCGATAAATATGAATCGTCTGAACCAACATATTATTTTTAGTGCTGTGGCGTTCTCAAGCATACAGCCATCGCACACTTTCGTGAGGTTTGATCATGTTTAAGTACCATTTTTCAATTTGTGTGAGCCATCGCCTTATTAAACTATGGCTAAGTTTTGCTCATTCCAATCAAAATGTTGAGATCGTCACAATTTTCAAGATTTGTGTTCCCGTTGGCAATCATAGTTTGCCACATACCAACTCGAAATGATTTCCAGCTATATAAAGCCTTGTGTGACTAACCAGAATCTCCTGAAAGAATAAAACGGAGAAATAAGAATCACTGGAAACTTTAAAAGTAGCATATGCACTGGCAGAATATCTGTGACAAATTGTATGCAAGTGGCACTATTGAGATTTAGCATTCTTTCGTGGATTGCAAAGATTGTTTCTAAATTGCAAGGAACACATACGTGTTCAATTGGAAAATATTTCTCGAGTTTGGCATTCAGAATCTTTGTCACAGATGCAATTGCCATGAATATAGCAGTAAGAAAAGTTTCAAGTCATTCCATAACAAATTGCGGCGTCTCGTTTGGAATCCGTGCACATCATGACGTTGGGAAGAAAAAACCTCCTGTAGATTTGATGGCACCTAGTGTCGCTCAACAGTGGAAGCTTCACTCTGTAGAGTCGCCTGGGAGCTTTCTTTCTCGTTTCAACACGACCCCATCCAACAGCTACTCCTCGTCGTCCGCTAAAATCTTCCGTAAGAAGCTTCCCTTCCGGTAAGCATATTGGTGAGATGTCATCCGTGTACTGAACAGGCTCTGTTAATTTAACTAATGCAATATCTGCTAGCAAAGTCTTTGAGCTCCATTTCCTGTGTATGATGTACTTTTCTGCCTGCAGTGAAAAGATGTTTTAGTAAGGTTTAAATCTGAATGCGAAATAATGTCACATATGAACATTAAAATCCGCATATCAAAAGCTAAGAATAAAAAAGTATTTACATATATTTGAGTGGGCGTTTGTACTTCCTACCTGAATTAGTACTTCAGTTCCAACAATATCATGCCGATCTGTTCCCCCCATGAAAGCACTGATGGACTCTGCTCGTTTCATACAATGTGCAGCAGTTAAGATGTATGTGGGAGAGACAATTGATCCAGTGCACGCAGTCTGACTTCCATCCGTCCTAGTTATATCTAGCTGGGCAACCCACGGGAAAAGTCCAGGCGGAACACGACGCCCACCAATAATCTTTCGCCGGAAATGACAATAATTCAAATGTCAAAGATACATAAAGGTGATAGAGTTACATATATGCTATATCCGTGCTTGTTACCTTCGAGTTTCTGCCAAAACGGCCGCAAGTGTAGGATTTGCTAGCACTTGGGTCATATTGTCGATATTTCCTGGAGTGAAATGTACAACGTGAACTTTGAGTAAGCTCATCCGCCTGTTTTATGCGGATTGCCAGTTTATTTCTCACGGAAATTGCTTTCACATTCATATCACGCCCACAGTACATGTAGGTGTTTGTTCCAAACTTTGTGTCTCCAACCAAGTTCACTGAAAGAGAGTCTTTGTGTGTGAAACAGTCCCCGATGTTCATCGGTGAGCATGTTAATATGAGTCTCGATAAGGGGTCTGGGGCTGCTATCTGAATTGTGCAGTTGCTTCGAAAATTCAAGTCGAAAGATCCGGATGGTCCTTTGTACCTAAACGGATATAAATGAAGCAGTTCATGTATGTGTCATTTTCGATGTGTAAGTTGGGCAATTAATACAATACATAAGGTAATTAATACTGATTATTACTTCATATGACAGGGGTTGTTTTCAACCAGATTTTCAGTTATGTCTGATGCAGAACTAGTGTACATGGGCATGTCGTTCGGTATCGCAAATATATTACTGAAAATTTCGTTAAGGGAACTATCGTGTTGGATAGTTTCCTCGTCATCCACATTGTCGCCTTGAGGATGGGGAAGCCCAATCGCATTAGAAACCGTTAATCTCGAGTCCACAAACCGATTAAGGATAATGTCGGGAGCCATCATGGGGCCAGAATTTAAGACAACCTCCACGTCCTGTTAATGAATGAGATTATTCGTTGTTAACTAATTAGTTTATAATCTATCTCTAAGGGGAAACTGAATATTCTTTAGTGGCCTAAATAATTAACCCAAGCTACGTAAACCAGGAAATATTAATGCGAGTAATTCGAGAGTAGCTTTGTGGTGGGATGTGACTGTGACCCCAATCCTGCTGGCTTAATAAATACCTCCACTTGGTATCTTTAAAAATAGTTGCGTGGGTGGAGTTTTATTATGCGATGGCTCTCACCTCATGCTCTTGCCTCGTTGACTTGCTCGCGAAGAAATCTTCAATATTTTCACTGTTTACTCCTTCACGGAATTTTGTTGAAATTGTCTATTTGAAGAAATGATTCGATTTGCATTTTAATAGTTTCCATTTCGTAGCGAACTGGATACTAATTTTGTCTATTTAAAAAATCCAAAAAAAAAATCTTACATTATCCTCGTTATCCTCGGCCCCATATCCAAAACCAAAATCTTGTACATTGTCGGACGTAGTAAATGAAGACAGTATGCAAAAATTTGCATAAAATGCAAACATAAAGTGAACCGTTCTGGTGGTCATGACCAGTAGAATATAATACAGGGCTTAATCTTAGAACAAAAGTGTCACACAAAATTTTTTTGCACAAAACTTCCGAGCCTTCACCACTGATCGACAAACCTTGTGTATATGTAACGCAACACAGAACGGCAGAGCGAAGCACAACTAGTTTTCCAGCATACATTCCGTATTATAATTGCAAATATGACCCATTGTTTTCAGCAGAATTAAGTTTGTAACCAGTCCGGTCCTCATTTCTGTCCCAAGCTGAATCCCAATAAGTAAGGACTTAATCACCACTAATTCCTGATATATTCGGTAAAAAGGACGGAGTAATATAATTGCGAACCAGAGTCGTGTGCGGGACTATAAAACTTAATGACAATCAGTGTATCGCCTGTTACAGCATTTTGATGGCGTATATATTAGTCTACCAGGTCCAATTCTCATATGTCACGTCATATTACTTTTAGAATGCTCGCTAATTTTACCACTAATCAGGCCTATGAAGTGACTTGCCACGTAGGGGTTTACAGTAATGGAATGCATTTATGTTTAAGTGCTCACCGCATCGTCAGTATATGACTAAATAAGTTGCAGTAATAATTCAGTACCTTGCACGATTTTACTACTCGCTGCCATTTATTACTCATACTATACCCAACACAACCAATAATCAATGATGATGTGGTAGAAACGGCAAGACATGTTCCATTATCAAACTTATCCTATATTGAACAGTGCTGTCAACACAGCTCAACGTCATACTGAAAGTCCCAAAGTTCGTCAACTGTCAATGTACGCGACCTAATCCGTTGGGGAATCATAGCTGCGAATTTATAGTTAGTACTCGTGCATAGTGTATATGCCTGCACAACATAAGCCGCTAAAATTCTCACATTGACACAATTAGTAGATACTTCAGACAACTATTTGATATATTACGTGTACATAAAATGTTGTTTGCTTAAATAAAACCGGAAGGAAAGACATTGAATTAGCTCCAAGAAACAAGCTTTTAACGTTCATATTACCAACTAAACAATAATTTAAGTACTTGTGAACGATGTATACGATACTTGATACAGCTATCACTAGCTATACATTTATATTTATGTGTAGATACCATTTAATTTATAGAAATTCTGTTACAAACATACCAACGAGACTTGTCGATTTCAATTAGATGCGTACTTGTACTTTGACGGCCATTCATCTACGCTAACGGTTGCAAGTAATATCTGCATGGGGAGCATGCGCAATTTGACTTTTTAGTTACATTTTACATGAGCTTTGTACAAAAAAATCATTTACATTGTCCTAAAATCGACATCACATACGTTCAGTTTACGCTAGCACACTTTTAAGTTTTATAGAGAATAGAGTGTAAGATATTTGGCATTTTATCATTTAATCGATTCACACTTACTTCAAACAATAAATATCATATCCACTTTCAAGACATTTTCGCCAGCAAAATCGGTAGTGACCATTCCGCATTATGTTAATTTATCAGTGCGTGCTCGAAACTACATTTTATATGCACCCTCGATTGTCCGCGTATAAGAGTTGCATTACCACTGAAACATTGTGTGAAATAAGCACTGAAACAAATAATATATAACAACAGTCGTGACCATTTACATGGGCAAGTACATACACAAATGAAATCCTTCACCTCAGGATTCCTCAGAAATGCTTCTATCACTTCACAGTTAACACCGTTGCATCGTTAAATTCGTTAAATTACAGAAGATAGGTATGTCTTAGGGTTCCACTTCAGTGATCGTAATAGAACCTCTCCACAGGTCCCTAAAATGCTTTCTGACTAGTCCGGCGACGGAAAGAGGAATCAACGTGCAAGGTACGATGTAGAGAAGAGCGGGCTGCCCAGTCTGGCTTATGTAGAGTGCAACGAAAGCAACGGCCAATCCAACTCCATATCCTACAAGTTCAAGAAACATGATTCGTTTAACTTCGTCTCTTTCCCAACTATTTTTGTGTAGATATGTTATAGTTTGAAGATAGTGCATGGAACCTTACCAATCATGGTTGTTATAAAGTAAGGTCTGAACTTATCACCCCGAATAATATCGAAGGAGTGTGCAAAACATACAAGGAACCCTGGTACAATGATGTCCCCGAAACCAAGCAGTGAATATGAGCCCTCCCTAAAACACGCGGAAGGACGATGAGATCTGGGGAATTTTATTAATAATGGCAGCGATTCACCGGAGTCCCCGCCAGTTGCAACTTCGACCATTACGCTTTTCCCATTCTGTAACAAAGAAATTATTAGGTTTGAGTTAATCTCATGTACAATAAATTAATTATACAATCAATACGACTCTTACCGAGGTGATGTAAGGAGTGACGAACACAAAGAAGACGTCGTAGATGAACAGGAGTGAAAGGAGCACCGTGCAAATCTGGAGATTGGGAATCCGTACAGTCTGAATGATATGAATGCTGTTGGCATGATAAAAACACATGAATAAGTTCCATTCGAACTATGCAGGTCAACTTAACAAGAGTTAACTTCAAGTAAATTAATCTCACCAGAAACAAATTCCTAAGAGATCCATTAAAATCCAGATGCTCGAATTGTGACGGAACGCAAACCAAATAATTGGCAATGAAGTGCAGAGAATAGCCAGGAATATTTTGTGTAACGCACATCCACGAATCCTGAAAACAAGATAATAATGTAAATACAGAAGTTACTAAAACTTACGAGAAAACGTTATCCCAATTAATGAACGAGACATCAATTTCTAATGCTTACCGAGGCATGCATCCGTCCAGTTTGAAAATGCTTACTATCTGGTTAAGGATTTCGTAAGTAGCTCGTCCAGATGCAAAGCAGAAAACCGCCATGAAGAAGTAGACTGCAACCAAAAATATACAACCATAAAAATAAAATCACGGTATTCAATTGACTAACTACTGATGGAATTTTTCCGTGGTCCTAAAATATTACCCAGATAATCGTAAAAGAAGTACAGGAGTAGCAAGGTTGCACTGATGAAAACGACCAATGTCAAGACTAATGTAACTGTGAAATTGACCTGTACATTCTTTGGTTCATTCGATACGTTATTCGGTCCCTCAAGAATCTGCTGGCGGCTGCTGGTGCTAAAGTTTTAAACAAACTTGATCAGACACACTACTTAACTAGTCACAAACAGGCAACATACATTATTTTTTTACCTTTGTAAGTCTTGATAGGGTCCAGTCAATGAGCCGATGGCAACACATGTACAAGCTGTTAACCAAAGCAATAGTATACTTGCGTCAAAAAACGAGTCCCGGAACTGGAGGCTGTACACCTGGGCCAATGCATCGCTTTTCCCTGCGATGTATTTCTATTGTTAAATTACAAACGTACAAATTAATTGCAACTTGTTTAATTTCCAATCTTCGATTTTCAAACTTCAAAATAAAAGCAATATATATTACCTTAAGTTCACCAAAAGTTCGATTTCCAATACTTCCAAATATGTCTAATCCAACTGAACTATTTAGACGTAGTCTCTCATCCAAAGTTAGGAAAAGCCCAGCTGCATGACTATCCTATTAATACCAATCAATAAAAAAATGTTTGAGAGTTATATTTCTAAGTTCGGTGTTTCACCGATTGCCGATACGATTAAAACAACAAAGAAAATGCAATTATGAATGAGCACGGCAATTTGTGTCACAGTTGTTGTACCTGAGTATATTTGATGAATTCATCAACAGAGCAATTTTTATCATTCTGTAAGAGTAAAAGTGTGTCATTTCCTCGCTCTGCTGGAGGTGGGTTGTCACAAATGGACACATCAGTTGCATCATAGAATTTGTAGTATTTCTAAAAAACATCGTTAACACACGGAAAGAATTAGTTCAGCTCTGACTCAATCCATTTTTCATCCTTGCAAAAATGTTTGACGACATAAAATTATAATAACTACGTCCGCTACCTCCTCCGGCTCTTTTGGCAGTGTGAATCGATTTGACTGATAGGAAAAGCAAAACTCTTGAGTGATGTTCCCTAAGGATTCCACCACTGACTGATTCTGTTCTTGAGCAGTGACCCTAATTATCCCATACCAGAATTTGTCCTCTGACTGCAATTTAAATAACAATTCAATTAATAAAACCCATGTTCATTTTTGTTCATTCTCTTCTCGTATACATTATTGTACATTCTTACCTGAGATTCAACAGTGCTAAATATTAGTCCCAAAAGGGTTAGCAAGAGGAGTGTACGGGATGGCATTGTGTCAACTGATGGTGGCAGTGATACACTGTTAGTTTAAAAAATCACAATTGAATTGACAATAATTAATTCACAGATTCAAACACATTCTTCAAGTGTGTTAACACATGTCATAATATTCTCTCTCATTAACTTCTTCCTCACATTTGCCAGGGACTCGAATTCGAAGAAAGCTGAAAGATGAACGAGTGCAATCCTCCTCACACACTTTTCGAAATACTATATAACCTCCATCGTCGTTATACAAATCTGATATAGAAACAATTTTTTTAAACTGCTTCGCAGTTAATTCACCGAACAAAAATCAAAATATTTAAATTGAAACAAGATACTCGATCCTCACTAGAAAAAAAGTACACAATCACCCAACTCAGGCAAGTCCTCCTCAGCTGATATATATCGCTCGTATGCCCCAAACGAAGAAATCCACTCATCCAATGCGAACCAAAAGTAGACTTGTTCGTGTGCAAGAGCTTCAGTTTCAGTACGATGATGCTTTCTTATAGAAAACTTGACGAAGTCGAAATGAAGAAGAATGCATATAACCGTTTTTAAGACGAAGAAGAAGGATTTGGCAAGCCCTTTCGTCTCGTTCCCATGGCTTCTCTGAATTAAGTATGAGTTTTTCTTCTCATTTACCCACGACATGATTGTGGCTGTGGCTGTGACATACATGACAGTCAATTTCATATGATTTTACACAAAATCTATTATTCACACAGAGTGACGTAGGTAGATGGGCTTAAAAAAGTGAAATTCGTCGATAATTTCTTCTTGGTATCCCGAAATGGGAAGTACGGAGAAAACTCAGCAACAGTTGGTGAACGTGGGATGGGAGAAAGACATGGAACTTGGAATTGGAACTTTTATGAAAAGAATGCAAAACAGAATGGAAGCACACTGGATGTGACACCTATGATCCTATATAAACTTGACAAATGGACCCGCAATGTGCCTATGTGACAAAAGTTTTCAGAAAGTGTCACTCCACAAATTTCGTATAAATGTAATTTTCATATTTAAATACGCATTATGTCATTAGGAGAAAATCTAAAAAATCTAGTTTGAGTCAATGTGCCATAAAATCGAAAATCTTGTGTTTGCATGAAAACTTCAATCTGGGCGTAGGCTAAAAAAATCATAGTTTGATAAAATGATTTAACATAACTATTGCATGTCACATTTTGTAATGATCTACGATTTTGTGATTTGGTACTTAAATTTTCACATGGTTCCTGTTCGTGTAAAATGTTTAAGGGAACGAATGAAATGAATCATGTTGCTCAAATGCCAATATTTTACGTATGCTTAATGCTTGCAGTTAAGATATATAATAAATTAACCAATTGCTCTGTTATAGACATTCGAAATTCCTCGGACCCGAGTATGCCGATTTATATTTCTCCCAATATCGTAATATGTATGTGAACAAATTGAAGAATGTCAAATGCTTGCTGCATTTAAAATGATGGAGTTTCGTAAAATGCCATGAACGAATATATCGATCGATCGAAAGTAAAGCATCGAGAATATTATATGTAATACGTAGATTTGACAAATTAAAATTTCAACATGCAGAGAGAATGGGCTTGGTTGCACTCGCTACACTTTCTAAAGTAAATTTGTGATGAAAATGGGTTATCCATACTCGAAGGAAATCGAAAACCGATGCTGCTACCTGTAGCGGCTCGGTGTGTACCGCTTGCGGTCAGTACGGAATGGGTATCCTGTTCAGTATTTCTGCAGGATCCTCTTAGAGCGAACCTTCTCTATGAGATGAAGTCCACCGCACATGGACTTTGTAAAAATATCCTTAGCTAGCAGATTTTCTATGTGTAAAAGTGTCTCTGTTGGGAGAACAATTCGGAAAACCGAACTGAAACGGAATGACACTATAATAAAGATGTTTTAATTTTAATTTTTTTAATTTAGTTTCACTCAAGTTGTACAAAAAATTTATACGAGTAATCGGTTGGTTAATGTAATGTATCCTTCATTGAATTTAATAAAGCGTGGCTTGCGCACTGATCTTGTTTTATGGAAATAAATGACGGAAATAGAAATAACTCAATGGTTCAACTGTTATAGTAATTATAATATGATATTATTAACGTCTATATTTAGGAAGAAATTGCATTAAGCTATGGAGAAAACTCTATGCAACCACCGTTGTGGAGTCGTAAAAAACTACGTTGTCAGTAAAATGAAATTCATATCGCATGGAATCCATTTACAAGAACTTTATTGAGCAGCAATAGATGCCCATGAATAGATATTCATTTCCAGGAACTCATGAGTTGACATTACCACAACTTCAGGTAAAGTAAATAATAACCGAGTTGTGTATCACAGCCAAATGGAAACGGAAATGTGAAGAAAATTTAGAAATTCCAAAGTGACAGATTGCAACGCGTCAACGCTTCCGTTGCGCTACTTCCTCCTGTGGAACATAGTCCTGTGCTTATCAAACATAACGAAGCTTCCGTCACGTCCATAACACAACGCATTTTTACAGCAATCTTAAATGTGTAAGTTGCAACTTTAATGACATTTTGACAGATGTTAATAGTTGTGCTAGGATTGTAGCCTATATTGACACTAACTACAAGCTACAAATCACAGAGACTGGGCCTCAGCATTTTTTGTAGTGTCGAGCATTTACTTGCGTGTGTGCACATGATACTCAACAGACGAAGTTAGGATGAGAATGAGAAGTAGCCAACGCATGATCTTTCTGCTAAAATGATTAATTTTTGGAGAGGAAAAAAAGCAGCAAAGTTGTAATCCACAAAAAAAATCCAAAGAGAACATTCTCCTTCAATTTTTTATGCTCGTTGATTTGCTTTGAATATGTCATCTTGATCGTGTTGAGCGAAGTTAGAATCGTCTAATTTTAAGAAAATATCTCGAGCCGCACTCCCTTTCTTTTCATTTCTTGTCTCGCTGTCTCTTTTGAGGAAATCTCTGGCAAACTGCAAGAAGGCATCTCATATTGCATTTTGATGATAACCTGTGAAGACTCCTTGAACCAATTCAGTTAGTGAGTTGTGACAAGTAATATGTACCGCTTGTATTATGAACATGCAATTCATTTCAATACTCTTATTCTTTTCACACTCTGCTTTCCTTCTCTCTGGACAAACAAAAAAAATGTATAAACTCTCACATATATATGGAAAACAAGTTGGCGTTTTCCATGTTTTTTTATGAAACAGTTAATGTACTAATCTATGTATGATCCAGTTACAGTGACCGATGATGGCATTTCCCCCTCTTCATATAGTCGCGTCCTATTCCGAAGTGGTTCCTTGTTCATTCATTTTTTTTATAAAATTGGGATGAAAATAGTTTTTATGATCTGTATGGAATATGGTTTTCTTAAGCAGACGTTGGACTGGGCCTCCTTGTTTCAAACAGTCAGTCAGATATTCTTAAAGAAAAAGTGTTGAATTGACTCTGACGAACCTCTTCGAATGACTTACTTGAAAAAGGGAAGTTGAAAAAGGGAGGATAGCGAGAGATGTGTGGGGAAGAAATGAGAGAGAGAGAATGAAAAGGAGTAAGAGGAATTAAAGGATCAGCGTCTTTGGTTGCGCAGAGTTGTGTTTTAGGCATTGGAGTGTCGACTGGAGTGGAAATGATTCTGCTCTTTGTCGTGGCTAGTCCACCGGAAAGCTTATACATATATCGTTTACTTCCAAAGCTGGCTGAACATTGAAACTGAAAAAAAAGTTTTATTTTAAAAATGTAACGTGCTTCAAGTTACGCTATTTTTCCTCCTAGTTTTGTTGATTTTCATGCGACGTGTGCATTTCCAGAGAGAAGAGAGAGGTTCGAAAGACACGTATAAATGTTCGTGTGTGTTTCTTGGTTTCTTCATTCATTTTCCCGAGTATTTCTGGTGCAAGGGGCAAAAAATCGACGTAGAGAATTTCTCGAGGAAAGGGTGAACATATTTTTAAGCTAGTGAGCGATAGGGTTTCAAGAAAACCAGATAAAATATATTCTCTTCTGACTTGTTCAGAACCAAAAAAAAGTTCAGTGTTTTCGTGTGTCATTCCAAGCACGTGTGCCCATTTCAGGAGAGAATGACGACGGACTCCTCGTCATATTATACCTGAATAATGGTTAGGCAACTTTAGGAGTCCTCCAAAATTACAAGCGAGCAGCCATCATCATCCCCACTCAATCCCTTTGTGGAGCATGATGGGCAATTCGAAAGACTTGCAGGTGTGTTCTCTCGTGCTTACATTAATTGTGTTCACATTATGCAACCCGATCTCAGTCCGTGCGCAAGACGGCTCGCGTCGAAATGGGAACGGGAACGGAAACGAGTATGAGTACAACGGCTACGAAGACTATGAGTATGGCGGTGAGGAATATGAAGAAGGTAACAAAATCACCCTTTCCACTCCAACAACAAAAATTTTTTTTAAATTGCTCAGCTTAATTAATTGCGTCAATTATGCTACTCTGCATAATAATTTCCCTTGTATTCGTCATTTTACCCCATATTGCACTCTCTCTCTCGCGTTGGGAGAGAAGTATTCGTTTAAGGAAGTATAGTTTTGTCGTTTGGGTCAAAGTCTTTGGGTTCTTTGACCTGTGTTGCTGCACCCAATTTCATGATGTTGATCAACTGCTGTCATGATAATTGAATAAAAAGCAGCAACTGACTCCAGGCCAAGAGGTTACGGTAAAAGTATGACAACCGTCTTTGCACACAGAATTACTAGGATATCAGGATCATATATACTCATGTGCTGGAATGTATATTCCAGACGAATTATCAGCAAAAAAAAAAATTTCTCGTCATATCAAATCCAGACTGCAGACTTGCTTCCCTTCCTCTGCACATAGTTTTGTGAATGAAGATTGGAGTGGATTAGTAGAGCAATGGTGGTTTTTGATGCAGGAAGCATTTCTTTGCATTAAGGTATTTTTGATCTACATACTCTTCAGTTAAACATGTCTTTGTCACCTCATTCAAACGAGTCTTTTTTACACCACCAATCTCTGGAATGTGTAATGAACCACTGGACATCTTCCAGTCGCATACATCTTTCAATTCCTTTTTTTCCCAAGCTCACTTCAATGCATCCAATTTATCAGCAGTTGTTTCATTTTTCATGTACGACAAACCTCCATTGTGAAACGTTGCACTTTTAGTAATTAAATTTACAGTAATTGGAAGACAGGGATAAAAGTGAAATGGCTGATGATAGTATTAGATGTTAGTTACCTGTCATGCCAAACACGTCTCTTGTATTTTACTTTTTAAACCAAATATTTCTTTAATTTAAGCTCTCCGCATTTTCAACTCAACCATTAACTTGCACGAATGCTTACATTCTAATCTAGACATTTAAAATATATGAACACAGGAGAAAATATGCCGGCTTTCTTCCTTTGTGAAGAAAAATTATCATGCAACCTGCCAAAAATTAAATCTAGTGATCCTAGCTTTCTAACGCAGCAGCAAAATTAGTTTAATCTTGCTTGTCCACTCTTTACGAGCATTTCTGTGTCATTTTGCAAATTTTGTACAGGACGCGGTCAGCAAAACGTTCCCACAACACCAGGACCTCGAGCGCATGAAACTCAACGCACAACAACGACGGAGGCCCCGAGAAGACAAGAAGGTTGCAAGCAAGACATTTTTTTGCATGTCATGCAAAAGAAATAATTTTACTTTGTTGCAACGAAACGTGTTAAAACACTTTTGGATTATACAATTTACGCTGTGCTGTTGTAACAGAGCCGAGTGCAATCACCTTGAGAACTTGCCAGTTTGAAGGAAGAACCTACCAGGATGGTGAGGACTGGAAACCTGACAGTTGTGCCGTTTGTCGTTGTGTCAGAGGGAAAGTTGAATGTTCGAGGGAAGGATGCCGAGGTTTGTAATAAAAGAGTAAAAACCCAAATCTTGGAGGAACTGTGTAGTTTTATTTAGTTTCCATATTGCGTAGAAATAAACTGTGACGACGTGGAATGTCCCGAGATAGCCTGCGCAACACAACAGTACATTCCCCTTGGACAATGTTGTCCAATTTGCACAGGTAAGATTTGGGCAATTAATTCACCAACCAAAAAATGTAATACAGTTTCAAAAATGTTAGCTTGTTTTCAACACGTTATCAACAGAGGAAGATGTGAATGGAGACTTATCCGCCACTGCTCCACCCGGGCCGAGAGTAAGCAAGATTTTCCATATTTTTAGTTCAATTCTCAACAACCATGCCAATAAAAATTCCATACACCATATCTAATGTTTCAGGGAGATGTAGGAGGCCCTGGACCTAGAGGATTAAAAGGAGATTCTGGAATACCCGGCACGCCCGGCTACCCTGGTTAGTTCTTTTTATTTTATTGCCTATTCCTTTATTCCTTTTCTCTTTGCGGGTTTCCTTTCATAACTGGCTTTTATTCTAAAGGCACACCCGGGATACCTGGTCCTCCAGGTCAAGCACCTGATGTAAGCCTTAAATCTATGCAATATTATACAAAGTAATTTATAGGGCGCATAATCATGATTTTAAATTCAATAGATAACTCCGTTCATTCAACAACTTGGCGCGGGGCAAGGTACAGGAGA
>JAQFZW010001990.1:0-20801 GCA_034687055.1 Heteromurus nitidus
ACTTTTTTGGGACCCCCCACCCCCCACGTCACTTCCTTATACATTATAGGATAGGCATTACAGGATAGGACCGTCACAAGAACTCGAGACCCCCCTACCCCCCTTCGACGTGACGTCATTAAATTATGGCCCCCTACTCACTTTTTTCGTCAACAATCAAATCCATAATTTGAAGAAGAAAACCCAATCACGAAGGTAGGCTTGCTTTGCTGCAAACTCGGCCAGAATTAAATAAAATTGTTTAGGTTTATGCTTATTAAATGATTGGTTAGGAACGCGAAAAAAATAACAAATTGCAATAATTGATATACGAAATATTATACATGAATATATAGTGTGCTTTTTGCGAGGGAAAGATTAGAAAAATCCTTGTTGTAAGTTTTTTTGTTTACGTGATTGGTTCAGGTAGGCTTGTAAGTGGATCTGATGCTGGATTTTTGCCGTGTTTGTTTCGCTATATTAGCTTAAAATATTCAAACGTGTGTTGTGTATTATTTCGACGGACTTTTAGTGTGAAATAAGTACATATGAGAATGTGCCATGTGCATTATTTGCTTCAGGTTATCATGAACCGAGATAAGCTTTCCCAATGTTTGCATGAATATGTCCATGTGTGTGTTTTCCAGGTTTGAACAATTTGTGGCTGTTTTAGATTATTTACTCGGAATATATGTATCAACGGATGTGCGAACAGTCATTAACAATAATTTATTCCATGTATCTACTTTTCGTTCTTTCAATGTTTTATTTCGTCGCATAATAACCCGGAACCCAAAAGTCATCCTAGGTCACAACCACTGACGACGATAACGACGAGTCGTTCAACGTCAAAGTTCAAACGAGTTACGCATACTTGAAGCTAAAAATCCTATAAAAATCGGTAGTCAACAGCACGTAGTTAATACTCCTGCGAATATATTTAATTTTTACGTGCATTTAAACCTGATTTTAATCTCATGATTTGACGATTCTTTGTAAAATATCTGCAAAAGCTAAATAATATTCATATAACATTTATGCTTTTTCCTGCATGATTTGAAATGCATTATTATAAGTCTTCATCCAAAAAAAATCATGACGTTTTATTAAAAGAGATATATACATGCAAAGTCGTCACAACAAAGGAATTTTAAGCCAAAAAACACAAATAGATAGGACCATTAGCATTTACATGAACATTATATAGTTGCATAAAAATATATACGTTTAAAAAACACGTTCCTTTTCTCCAGTTCGTCACGCACTCAACTTTTGCCCGATTTCTGTTTAAAAAGGTCCAGTCCAGAGTCCAAGAAAAAAAGAATCACAGCAGAGAGAACGGCGAAACATGTACCACACGAATGCATCATATCCTAAAATATATCATTTTAACTTAAAAAATGCCTTTGTCCATAAAACCAAGGAGCAGAGAGACAAAGGGAAATTCTAACAATATATGTGCATGTATATATGCACGTTAAAATTACGGAATATAGTACACATGAAATACGTACACATCCAACATCCACATTTCTCCATACATTTCTGTGTTGAAACATATTTTTTAGGTACTTTTATGGGTAAAAAGCTTACGTATATGTTTGAAGGCACAGGAGAGCATTGCTGAAAGACATTGATCAGCAGCTACATTGACGTATTTCACGTGCACATAATACACAACATTTTTGACATTGAGAGCGACAACAACAACACTCATCATCCCCAACCACGACGACACCACCACCACCACAGCAGAATTCGATCCGAAACGTTTTTTTATTTTCTAAAATGTGAAATTCGAGCGAATTCGTTTTTTTAATATAAATTATCTATATTTTTATATTTAAAAATTTAGTATATTTTATTGACACGAAAATTACCCACACAAACACAACAAAATGGAGGAGTTGGAGGAGAAGTTGTCGTACAAGTTCAAGAACCACGAGCTGTTGACAGAAGCGTTAACGCACGCTCAGACATCGTCGCCAACGCCAGTGGCTCCATCGCAGCATACCTGCGACCGACTCAAGATCGTGGGCGACTGTGTTCTGAAGCTGTTGGTGTGCCAGTACGCAGTGTCTGTCTCCGCATCGGACGCGAAGCTCGGGGCGATCGTCAAGCTGAAGGATGAGTTGTGCACGAGGCAGAGGCAGGACGACATAGCGAAACGGCTCCAGCTCGAGAAATACATGTTGGTGGAGCGGCACACTGGGCGACAACTCCCTGCGCTCCATGACACTTTTCTCAAGAGTCTCCTTGGAGCGGTGTTTGTCGACGCTGGAGGAAGCCAGAAGAAAGGGTTCGTTGTGGCGTGGAAAATATTCCTTAAATTGTGGAAGCCTTATCTGAGCGGGAGGAGCGAGCCGAGACCGCTGGTGAGTTGCTACCCAAAGCCGAAATTCTCGAGTCGTGAGTTCCTCGAGGAGAGGTTCGAATCCAAGTTTGCTCCGGCGAGCGAGCTTGAGGCGAAGCTCGGGTTCGTGTTTAAAAAGTCGCCGCATTTGTTGGAGCAGGCGTTGACGCATGATGGGATCGGGATGTTTGGGAACAAAGGGGATTTCGCACATTTCCAGTGTCTCGAGTTCTTGGGAGATAGCGTGCTCGAGCTGGTGATCATGGAGCACCTCTACTCCAGGTACGACTCTTCTGATCCCCTTGGCCAAATGCTGCTGTTCAACAGGGAGACGGGACAGAAGCTGTACAGCTCCAGGTTCCAGGTTCGGGTTGCTAAAAGTCTGCAGCTGGACAGGTTCGTGATCAAGCCGCCAAACGTCACGGTGCTCAGCTATGACGACTTTGTCGAGTCTGTGATCGGAGCGGTGTACGTCAACTGCGGGGTCGTTGGGCTCAAGAAGAGCGCAGAGATCGTGCTCAGGGTTTGGGGGATTCAACCGTTGGAAGTGTCTGATGATGCGATTAATGGGTTCACTCAGGAAGGTGGGTCGATTTTTTTTGAAATTTTGATAAACTGCAATTTTTTTAAATGTCGTGTTAAAATAATTAACTTGGTATTTTGTTTTTTGTAGTGAACCTCCCTCCACCAGCTCCACTACAGAGCGAGCTGGAGATGACTCTTGGGATCAAGTTCACTGACCAGCGTATCCTGGACGCTATGCTGGATCACAACCGTGACAACCCATGTCCAGAAAGTGGAGTAATGCCAATCAGCGCCAAGAACCTGGAGCATCTCGGGAGACGTGTGCTTAGATTGCTTGTGACGGAGCACGTGATCGGGCTATGCCCAACAATCCACGCGAACCTCTCAGCAAAAGTGAAGCAGTCGCAGGAGAGTCTCCGCCAGATGTTGACGAGCCCTGCCGTCATGTCCGAGATCGGGTTCAAGTTCTGGATGGACAAGTACGTGCGAGAACCTAATAACCCGAACGAGTACGACGTGTTTATCAACACGTTGTTCGGAGGCGTATTCGTCGATTCTGGAGGCGAGTTTGGAGCCATCTCCAGGTTGTTTGCTAAACTCTGGAACCAGTTTCTCGGGGAGTCGAGCAAGCGCTCGCTCAAGGACTCGTTCCCGAACACTTCAGACGGACAAACCAAGTTCCGAGCTGGAGTGAACCGTGTCATCTCCGACTCGATGTGGGAGACGATCGGGAAGAAGCTCGGGCACAAGTTCAAGAACAGGAACCTGTTCGAGCAGGCGATGACGGATGAGCGCAGCCAGGGATGTGCGAGGGCGGTGTACGGCGCCTTCCCAACCGGGAATCCGTACGCGCTGAAGACGGTCGGCAAATGCGCTGTTGACCTGCTGATCGCGTCAAGGGGGTTCAGGAACGTGGTCGCGAAACCGGACTGTTTCGAGGTCGTCGTCGAGCGGATGGACGTCGGGCTCTTCAAGGTGCTCCAGAATAGTCTGGGGCTCGAGCTCGATAGGATGTACGCGCATGCGCCGAAATTCACGTTTCCCCCAACGACTAATCCGAGGGGGCCGTACTACGCGATCCTTGGTGCTGTTTATGCTGACGCTGGGGGCGGGGTCCATGGGATGGAATCTTTGACGGGCATCGTCCTCAAGATTTGTCCCACGCTGCTGGACATTTCTAAAGCGAAGGTTGTCAGGAAAGTTGAAGAGGAGGCTGGATCTGGGTCTTCTTCATCCATGGGCTTGCAACAAGGTGCCTCTCCGTCGTCGCCTTCTCCTGTTGTTGACGTGCTTGTTGACCAGCTCAACAACTCGTTCAGCTCCAAGTGCGCTGCCAACTTCAGTTTCAGCCCGGGAATGCACGCGCCATCACAACCAAAGCAGTCATCGTCGGTGGTTGTGAACGTACCTGCCGAACCGAAACCAGAGGTCGTCAAATCGTACGCGACTGTGGTCGTGGATGGGAAGCCTCCTCCTCCTCCAGTTTCTACGAACAGCCTCGTGAACGCCGTCGTCGACGCCCAGAAGAAGATCCACGAGCTAAGGAGCACTCAGAAGGAGGCGAATTTTGCGGGTGCTGCGATTCAGCAGCAGATTGCCAAGACTGGTGTCGTCCCACCTCCGCCTCAATTTCGAAAGAAGGTCGTCGACGGTAATACGACTAAAAGGAAAAGGAGCCGACAAGGCAAGGCTACTACTGCTTCAGTTGAAAGTTCTTCAGCGAAGAATGTGACGCCAGTAGCACCACCACCACTACCACTAATTCAGCAGCAGAAACCCGGTCAACCTGTGAATGTGGCGGCTGCTGGGAAGAAAACGACCCCGCCGTTGCAAAACCACGCGCAGCAGAAAACTCAGGTGGACAAAACGAATTTAGTCGGTTCAAGTCCGAAACTCCTGGTTGCCAAGACACTCACCAAGCCTCCTGTACCGCAGCAACGGGCTCCAGGACCGAACGTAAGCATGCCTCCACCACAGCACGCGCAACCTTCATGTTCTGGAATGCAGTCGACGGGCAAGTCCAGTATCTTCACATCTTCTGAGGCGAGCAGCAGCGAGTACGACGATGAAGAGGAGCGTGTGTATGCGACAAACAAGCCAACCTGCAGCCATGCAGCCCCACCACCGGTGAACAAGGTGCACGGGTACGTCAACGAAAAGTTCAAGCGTAATAAGAACGGCGAGGCGTCATCGTCTCCCCAGCGGGGAAAACATGAGAAGCGGGGCAAGAATAATGAGGAGAAAGCAGACGACCAGCCGAGCTCCGGAGTTACTACCGTTCTCGGCGTCATCAAGTTCACTGCGATCGTGCTTGGAGTCGCGCTACTCGTCGCCAGGTTCAGGAGGCCCTAATTTAACTACAATTTATTTAAGAGACATTTAGAATTTTTCTCAGTTTAATGAATTTTTTTCGTGTTAAGATTTTTTAAATATATAATCGACTCGAGCATTTACTTTTTTCTTTGTTGTCACAAAACAATGTATTTCTTTTTTTGACATGTTTTTCATTCAGCTGACTGATGAGAGTTTAATTAAAATATAGTTTTTTTTGTATTATTTTACTGCGTATCTTAAACGTGCTATTCAATTTTCATGGATTCTTTTGATTACCTGACGATTTTTTTTGGAATTACAATTTTTTGATTGGTTGACCATGTTTTGTTGTAATTGATAGATACTATACTTGATGTCATAATAAAATTGAAATAAAGCACAATATTTTGTAATTTCCTTAACATATTGTTGTGGTTTTTGATAATTACTAGAGTAATTTGATTCAGTAAAATGCTTTAATTTACAGTAATTCTGCACACGTTGATCATTTTATTGCAGAAACAACGTTGTGCGTTCATCATCATCGTGTGTCTGAACGTGTATGCTAAAATGAAACGGAGCTAGTATGAATAACGTTCCAAACATGCATACCCTCCAAAATATATATGTAAAAGGAACATGCACCAAACTGTATCCCATAAAAACTCCTCCATTCACAAAGCGAAAAAAAACGTGCGTGTGTGAAGGAGTGCGAATAGTAGGTCGTGTCTCTCTCGTGTGAATCCGGGGAGCAGCCGACAAAGACTCCAATAATATCAGATTCATACACGCGCATTCTCGAAGAAAAAATCCTCGTGACTCCTCCACACACCACGACATGCCCATGTGCTTCATATATGCGGTTTTTGGAACATAACAGTTTTTATGTTTAATAAATATTTAAAAACATGGGAAACGGGGGAGGTGGTATATATGCATATGTTAGCGGGTATTACACTCTTACTGAGTATGTGTTCGGGGATTTCTTGTTTACTGCCATCTCGTCAACCAATATATATGCTGTGTTATCACCGCGATATAAAAACAGACGAAAAATTGTCGTTTTTTTGGGAGTGACAATTCGGTGACTCGGAAGGTTATGATATATTCCTTTTTCGAGTTTTAAAGGAACTATTTTTTTGAGCGATTATGCGTTAACACTTTGAAATAATTAATTATGTGTGAAACGGCATGTTTGAATGACGAGGCAGACGAAGGATCATCAGTATTGCGTTACAATTATCGTGGAGCCGGCGACTCTGCTGGATCCGTATCATCTCCAGTATATGTGATGGTGAGGAGACATGGGCTGTTAAAGCGTGCATGGACTAGATACTGTGTTCTTTGATGTTTATAACGTGTGTGTCAGTGATTGAGGGGGGTTGATGTTTTTTGAGCAATTTATTTAAAAAAAAACTTTGAACGAATCAATATATGACAAGTGCGAGACGTGAATTTTGAGAAACGAGTCAAAATCCATTGTGTGAAAAATTGTGTTCTGTAGAGACGAGTGAAACGTGCATTGTGTGTGTGGTTTCATGATCTCGGATCTTCGACTTGCCTACGTAAGTAAATTAGCAAATAACGCGTGTTCAGCAGTATTTTAATAGTTTTGTTTGTTATCATCAAGTATCATCACGCAATCAAAGATTTTTGTCAACACATATTTCCACTTTCTCTGTTCATCAAGTCAAAAAGCATTATTGTGAGTGCCAATCTGTCGATGCGATGAGAATGTTGAGATTCATATAATTGCGTTATACTTATTTTGCACTCCACAAAAATCAAAAAAAATACTGTATGCTGGAGCAGTGCCTGAATTTCTCACACAAACACACATGAACTCTCTAAACACGAGACACATGATTCGATCAAGATATATGATATATATAAACTCTTAAACATTTTATGCTTGACAAAGAATCATATATCACATGCAATTATATATACTCAAAAATGTATTTCAGTATACATCCATATTTTTCCACCTACATATATATATATTTAGCAAGCAATATATATAGCACACAATTTTTTTTAATACAACCCGATTCGGCATCATAATATTTTCTCTCGTGTACATGTGTGCATTCATCTCTCAACTTATATACGATTTTCAATGTGATCATGCTCTTTTTTTTAGCAGAACACACTCTTTTCTCATTCATATCCTCCAAATACACATGCACATTTCTCTCTTCTTCTTTTTTACACTGAACCCTCGCAGATCCTCACCATAATCCTTGTGCACATCATCAGCATCACCCAGCATTTCTCTCATTTTCTTCTATAATTCAATACAAACTAAAGTAACATACTTTAATTCTACCAAGAAACTGCATATTCTTGCACGTGTTTCCATAATATCAGAAACATGGGGTGAAACGTAAGTGTTGCCATAGTTACAAAATTCAATATCAGAGAACATAATACCGATTAATACAAGCACATCTCATATTGAAATTGAAATCCGAAAAGGAATTTTATTATTAAAGAAGCCTGGGTAAATCCAACCACACAGCAGCAGAATTTAATCATGTAATTTCCCATTAAGTATATCATTGCACAAAATGACGCGTAAAGTGATTTCAAAAAATTAAGTTTTTTAATTAGTTTCCATGGTGAATATATACCCGGAAAAAACTATAATTTTGATGCATGCTCCGATCGGCACATGGACTAATGTGCACACAAGAGTATTATATATGCACACAAAAACACATTGGCAGTTGGGGGCAATGATACACACCACCTTAAAAAAATACAATCTTGTGCTCTTATGTATACACACCGGAGGTGGTATGGTGTGGTGGTGCACATTTTCTTGAGCAAGATCATCATGATGGTCATGGTGGTGTGGTGGTGTGCTTGTGTATTTGTAAATGTGATCATCTCGTTGCACACGATGCATGATAAATAAGCCGGTTGTGAGATTTTTTTTGCAAAGTGCGAGAGACTCTGTGGATGATCATGCGAGATGAGATATTCATCACACACACTCTCCGCAAATGTTTTTGTTATTTTTTTCCAAAATATAAAAAATGCACATTTTGAAAATTTAGCAAAAGCCCGTGATCTTTATGAGTTTGGGTGTATTTAACTAAGGGTTTACAAACATCAGTGATTTGTTTTGATTGATTTCTTAAGAGATATTGTGTTCGTATCGGTTAAGATGATATTTTGAAGGAGAGTTTTTTGTTGGATTCATATTTTTTTGTTATGGGATCAACATATGGTCCTTCGAGTTTAAAAAGGAATCGTATCTGAGATCCAGTTTCAGAATAATTATTTGGATAGTTTTGTGGATTTTGTTGTTTTTTGGAGGAATTTAATACTTGGGTAAAAAGTATATTATTTTATGAAGGTGAGTTCAGTTGTGTTATGTGTATGAGATTAAGTTGGATTCGCTCCAAAAAGTTTATGATAATAGTCTATAAGTGCTTTTAACATAAAAAAGCACTTTTGTGTTTTGACGAAAAAGCATTCACAGAAAAACGATTCACGATTACAAGTTGAAATCGTTTTAAATGCTATATTAATTTAATTTCTTTATAAAATTAATTACAACACGGATCTTCTTCATGATGCATGACAATGAACTCGAAGTAATTTTTTAAAATTATTAATGAGCGCATTCATATCAAGTCTAGACTGCATGTGCGTGCACACACGAAGCGTGCTATTATTATTTATTATTATGTTCCAGGAATCCCACTAATTAATAAAATTCCAAGTAATTTGTTCAAGTATAAACAAAGGAAGCCGCTTGTGTGTATGCTCAAAAGAATATATGCCGACAATATTCAACATTATTGGGTTAACTTTTCTCCATAAATTTTTTAACACGTGCTTTTTTTCTTTTAAAATTCAACAGGCTTGTCGCCAGCTAAAATATAAATCTGCCAGTGCGTGATGGAAGAGATTGACGACTCGTCATCAAGCACCTCGATGTGTTCACCTGGAGAAATCATCAGCAGCAGTCGTCGTCACTCGCCCTTGCGGCTCTAAACTTGACTTTTTTGAAAACCACAAAGTGTGTTTCTAAACACGTTCAACGTTCTTAATTTAATATTATTCTTTGGTTTAAATATATATAAAAAAGAGACTGATTTATTTTGTACTTAAGTGTACCTGACAGTGTTCCACACGAATAATCAATCTTTGCAAAAAAAAGACAAGTCAATTTATAAACAAAATTAATATGTCCGGCGACACAGAACAAGCGACGTCGTCGTTTTCCACACAGCCGGACGCAACTCGGCAAGAGCTTGCCCAGTCAGAAGACGACTCAGATTTCGTGCTCGTGGTAAACAAGAAGAAGCACGCGGAGAATCATAACGCACATCATAATTACCATAAGCCGCGACCCCCAAACTACCATCACAGAAGTCAGCACGGTCAGCAGCAGCAGCATCATCCTCCTGACCACGACGAGATCCACGTGACAGAGGGCAGAAGAAAAAAGTTTAGAGAGCGGAGAGACGTGCAACAGTTTCGAAGACACAACAGCAACCAGCAGAACAACAGGCCGAGCAAGAATAGTCAGCAGCAGGTGCAGCAGATAAGTCAAGTGCCCTGCGACAAGGAGAACACTGAACAAAAGACTGCAACCCCACAACAACAACAACAACAACAACCTGCCACTGCGTGGTCTAAAACCTTATTTCCTGGATCGGCAAAAGCCCCAGCAGCCTCCTCGTTCCCCCCGCCGCCGCCGCCGCCAGTGCTCGTCGAAAGCAACAACGAGCAACAGCAACCGAATGGTGCATATACAAACAGGCAGCTGCTGATGGTCGTCGCCGAGTCGTCCAGCTCGTCTCCTCGCACTGGCTCTGTCGGCGACACGGCGAGCGTCACCAGCGAGAACGAGTCGACGCTCGACTCGCTATCAGGAACTGGACGGTCCTCACTCACCGGCTCAGACAAGGTCGAGTATGTCGACGCTCCACCCCCAAAAGTCAATCCGTGGGTTGCGAATAGAAACGCTGCTCACGTTATCACAACTGGCGCGCCTCTTCCTCTTCCAGAGAAGCGCGCGAGCAAACCTCAAAAATCCATATCGAAATCGAGTCCGTTGAAAGATCAAACCCGTGCGACGAGCCCCCAAAAAGGTGCATCGCCTCCCACACCCCAGACACCACAACCGCCGCCTTCAGTCAGCGCCAGCAGTAAGGCGTCGTCCCGCTCAACAAACCAGGTAGTCGAGTCAATCCTGGTTGACTGTCCTCCAATCGGACCGCAGCCTTACTACAGAGAGATGTCGAACGGGTTCCGCCAGGGGAGGTAACATAAAACATTATTATTATTATTTATTATACCGAATGGGTGTGTTCACAATCGCTCGAAACTCTTTGGAAGACTGTTCTAAGTTTACCATTTAAATGTAAACCTCATTTTAAAAAACAGGGGGCGCGGCTCATACTCTGCGTCCGCAAGGAAAATACCCACTCGGAGCCAGGTGCTCATGAAGGTTCTTGAGAATAATGCGGCAAATGACGACGACGGTGAAGAAGAAGAGGTTGGGGACTGGCCCACTCTCGGAGAAGCGGTCAAGGTGACCGGATTAGTAGTGGACACGACGACGTCGACGACGACCACCACCACAAAACCAAAGTCTGAGATGATTCTGAATGAGGAGGACGAGGTGGACTGTGCCAAGCCAACCAAGGGTGAGGTTCAACATTTTAGTAAGTTTTTAAAAACTAAAATAAAATTTGATTGTGACGATTATTCGTTTCCTCAGCGCCTCCAGCCTCTCCTCCAGTACGTGATAACGACGGTGATTTGGCTGGATCGAGCAGCCACGACAGCGATAACGAGCGAACTGACCAATTGGGGAAGAGGAGACCAAGCAAACAGAAATGGGTCCCTCTCGACCTCACCGAACAGCAGCAACAACAACAACAGCACCAGCAGTCACGCAAGGGCAGCAATAATAACAAGGGTCCTCCATCGTTGAACAAGGGAAAGCAGTACGGGTCGTCGTATTCCAAAGGAAAAGGAAACAAAGAGAATATGATGAACGGGAATGACTACTACTACGGTTTGCCATACACAAAAAAAAAGTTTAAATATATATCCTCAAATACTCGAATGTTTAAGTTATTTATTTATTTCCGTCACACAGAACCAGAAAGACTCGGCCCACCTCAACGCTCATACTATCGTGGGGGGACCCGTGGTCGTGGTCCATCGTCCCGTGGCTCAAGACGACATCACAACAACAATAACAATATCAATAACAACAGATCAAACCAGAACCACTCTCAAATGAACGGTCACGTTGAGTACGAGCTCGTATCCACTCATCATCACCATCATCATCATCCACCTCCACTCACTCTCGTATCTGCTCAATCATCATCAGACGTGTACACGGACTACCCGACAGACTTTACAACGTTGACGCCAATGTATCCAGCAGTGTCCGAGTTCATTATGCCGTACGTGGCAAACGGGTACTTTCCAACGCCGTTTAGTCCGCCTCCTCCTGGAGTCATCGTCGAGCCGGAACATGTGATCACAACAACCACGTCGAACGCTGCTGCAGTGCCGCTCAGTCCAGTCGCCGTTGCAGTGCACGCACGACCACCATCCTCAACCTCTCCATTCAACGACTTGGCTATGCTCATCGAGATCGTTAGACAACAAATGTGAGCACCTAACTTTTTTTTAAATGTATAAATTTTTAAATTCGATGCGCTCTTAACTTAAACGTGTGTGTTCTCTCCAGCGAGTACTACTTTAGCAGCGAGAACCTAGAGAAAGACTTTTACTTGAGGAGGAAGATGGATTCGGATGGCTACCTCCCAGTGCACCTGATCGCGACGTTCCCCCGCGTGAAGAACATGACGCAAGACTACGACACAGTGCTTAGCGCCATCCAAGCTTCACACGACCTCGAGCTCAAACGAGACTTGACGAGCGTCCGCACCAGGACAAACCCTGAAAAGTGGCCCATTCGCGACTCAACCACTACTATTCTACATAGCAACTCACCACCGCCGCACACGCCCATCACGTATTCATATTCATCGTCACAGTTTAAACCGGATATTATAATGACAAGTCAGATTAACAATAATCAACACGAGCTACAGCAAGAGCACGGAGGAGGAGGGGTCGTCCTCATCGAGTCGCTCAATCCAAATGTGCCAGAATTTGTACCTAAGGCTGCGATCGTGTGAAATCACATATAAACACTTTAAAATTTAGCCATTAAACATTTACAACAAGCGTATTCCGAAACACGTATAAAATAGACGTGGAGACATGTTGAGTTAATAACTTGTATCGAGTGCAGAGGACGTCATCCTCAATTCATCACAAAACATTGTCTCCTCGCCCAAGTGTAGCAGCGAATATATATATACACAAATTAAGATTTAGATGCGTATGAACTACACAACCCCGTTCAACTTTTTAGTAGTCAGCTGAAATGAATTATTGCACATTTATATATTTTAAGAACAAAAAAATGTTTTGCTAGCGGAAGGTTCTTTGAATTTCTTACTCAGAATTTGAAAAACAATTCACAATTATCATAAATGTCAAAAGAATCGATTGTTCTAATTAATTGGCAAAATTATATCACGTTTCTAATTTACACAAATATGATGTTATTTCTTGAGTGATCAAGCTAAAAGAATATATATATCGTTGGGTTTTTTTGTGCAGCAGCAAATAGTTATATTTAGTGTGCATTTTTTTGCTATTTGCAATTTAATTTAGGTTCTTATTTCTGTTGCATACTTTTCAATATAACATTTATGTAGTCGTGTGTAATACATATATAATCTATGAAACATATAACGTGTTTACATATACACGTCATTTTCAACTCTTTTTATGTACATATGTTAATTATTATGTAGTCACGGAACACTTAAACATATGAAAAATCAATTTTTTTATGTTACGAGCGTGTTTAAATAATGCGGAATTGTGTCTTGTTTTTGTTTAGTCTTATCATCGCTGATAAATGCATGAAGTTAAGGAAAATCGAAAATCATGTTTAAAGAATTTTATGTTGTACATAATGGTTTGGATTTAAATATTGTTGATATATTTAAATCTTTAAAAAACAGGGGGGTGTACGTTCTTATCTCCGCCATTCATTGTTTCCTTCCTTAATAATTATAATTATTATTATTACTTACACACACGTGGATCGTTTACTGATTAAAAACGGGAGCGGTACACCTCCCGGATGCTTAATTTTCACACGTGGATTTATATGTCATATAAGAATGTTACTTATTACGTAATTTTTAGTGTTATGTAATCATCATTATTTAGAGTTGATGCGTTTTCGCGAGATTTCTTGTTTCTTTCCGTCGAGACAAAAAAGTTAAGAAAAAAAATTGAAACAATAATAAAAATTGATTTGTGTTGTTTGGATAAATTTAAGGTTTTTTTGATATGCTTATTTATACGGTTTCACTCTCTGTTCCATATCATCTGCACCAGGGAACAAATCAATGCCGGAAATATAGAAGTAGTCATGAAAGTAGAAAAGTGTTTGTTTATATGGCATCGGGGACAATGAGCAGCAACAAACGTTTCGTCCGTTTCGAAGATACATGGTGACATCCCCAACCTTCTGAACTTACCTCTGACCGTGGCGACAAATTGACACGGTTGTTGTCGCCAATCCACTCTTGGGTGACGACTTAGTTTTTGGTTGTTGTCGTTCCCATTGTAAATGCACTTTTGATGGGGCGACATGAGTTTGGGTTTAGTGACGACGTGAATGCATAACCAGAACCACACTCAAAATGCTTTTATCAAAGGGAAATGTGACGATGACGACCAGACCCGTGGATGTTGTCGTGCCAAATGTCTTAAAAGGTGGGTCCCCGGATTTCAGTTTCATTTAACCCTCAGAGATTGCTTATAACTTTCTCTGATGCCGGTATATTGGTAGTAAATATTGAGAACATGCTGCATGGAACACCACAAAACTGGTACGGTTGGTCACTTGGTGTCACCATTCTGCTGTCGTTTCAGGTTGTTGTCTCCCTGGTGGGGCAATGCGATTCAAGGTTAAGTGACATCGTGCATGAATAAAAATAGAATGCACGCAAAATACTTTTAGCAAAAATGAAAATCTGACGGTGCAACAATAAGTACAAGTATGATCGTTAGCGGTGGCATCATTCCCGAACTATTATATGTATTTTGCAAAAGTTTTGAGAAGGGAGATTTTTTTTGTTTCACCACGAGCCTATGCAGAATACACATATTTTTCCTACAATCTAGATCTATACCAATGTCTTGCGAATCCCAGAAGATTCTCGAACTCACGCTCCAAAGATCATAAAAGTATATAATAAGCCGAAAAAATATTTTAAAAACTTTCAGCCATTTCATGGCAAATCATTTTTTATTAATAACAACAAAAATAAAACATGCATTTTTTGGCATCTGCTATATATCCATTATAATAATTATTATTCGTATATGTGTACATATGACTCAAAGAAAAAGCTCAAAATATTATTATGACGAGAGAAAGCTAACAGTAAATGTTAAACTCTGCTTAAATTAATTACACTGGCACGTCGTATAATACATATTTTAACTAAGAAAAAAAGTCTTACATTGAATGACATATGTTATACAAAACTAACTAATTATTGAACAAAAAAACAAAGTTGACTATATTTTGTTAATTTGAAACTCGACTCGTTCATGAGACAAAGATGTTGGATCGCGTAATAATCTTCGTCTTCATCACCGGCAAAATATTTGATATCTTATACGATCTTTTCGGAATTACCCCAAATCGCGATAAATATGCAAAAAGAAATTAATGGTTTTTTCATATGTACAAAGCACACGGTTACAGTCCAATTTAAAAATAACGAACATACGTAACGTCATTAAACATACAATATTGAATAAATGATTGAACAAACATGATTTAAAATCGTGAACTACTTCAAACTTTTGATTGCTTCGGCAATTGTTTTTTTTTGCAATTCGCACACGTGTGACTTTTTTTGTTTGGACAAGAATGATGTTACACAAGCGTCAACGTATACGTTACAAGCATATTACAACTTAAAAATATTTTACTTAATTACACATTTGACTGAGACTATATAAACGTGCATCACACGCACAAACTATAGTTACAAATAATTAAGTCTAAAATTATATATAATTTGAATTATGGCGATGATGAGTTCCATGATTTTTTGCTTTTCTTTTCAGTACAAAACAAAATTCTACAAACATTTTTTTTGGCCACTTTCAAGTCATTTATATATTAGCAGGATTTGTTGTTTTGGACACTTTTTTAATTATATAAAGCAAACCGGTGTTTCTCAGTGGTGTTAAGAGATTTTTTAATAATAATTAATATTAACTTTATATAAGCCAGAGAGAAAAAATCAACACGCAGATTAAAGAGATTGATTTTTTTGGACGGCGATATCAACGCAAGAAAAAAAATCCGTGTGTTCATGTATTTTTCGAATAATTGATTTGTAAGAGCTCATGTATTTTTTTACCTACCAAAAACACGCGTGATCGATAGTGCTCATAATAAAAATAGGTTTTATATAATTTTTTTCTGTAATTTTTATAAAATTCCTCCCTGTTTCGTTTTTTATATGAAAAAACGTGGCGTATATAATGATTTTTTTTTACTTTTGTAAAATTTAGAAAAGAGTTTTTTTTCAGTGGTGACTAGCGGTAGTGACGAGATGACCGAGACTCTGCTGCTGGAGCTTCCACATTTTACGCATCCTTGCTTCTTTCGGGTTGTAGTGGTAGTCTGGATACTTCTTCTTGTGGTCGTCGTTAGCGCGGCGGGCGGCCGTGAAGTATTTCGCCTGGAAAATTATATTTTTTAAAAAAATTATAATTTCGATTTATAATTTTCAATGCTACATTAAACGCTCAAAAAAATTGATAAACAACCGACCTTGACCTCATCGGTGAGGCTCTTCCACATGATTCCAAGCCTGACGCTGATTTCCTTGTTGCTTTCGTTTGGGAACTGTTGCGCGAGCTGCCTCCGCCACTCGTTCGCGAAGATCATGAATGAGTTTGGTGGTCGTGGGATCTTTTCCTTTGGCTCCATCTCAATCATCTTTTTGACTGGAGCGATGATGCTGTCACTCGACGCGTTTGTCGCTGCGTCGTCGTCAACCTCTGCCGCCTTCCTGTCAACATCTTCCAGCACCGGCGCCTCCACGTTGATCGACATCAGCACGTCGTCGTTCTTGTCGACGGCGTCTGTGCCGTCGTCATCGAGAGCGTTAGCCGGAGACGTCCTCGTCTCATCTACTGCATCCGTGGCAGCGAACTTGCCGCCCAGCTTACGCTTCGTCTGCACATCAAACGCGTAAATTTTTTAATAATTATATATATTGTTGATGCATAAATATACGTAAATACAAATACCTCGTTGTCGTACGACACTGTCCTTGGTCGCTTCCTCCTCCGAAGAAACGCTGGCGTGTTATTCTTCCCCGCCCCCTGCAAACGCGCAAACACCATTAAAATCACAATCATAAATTGTCTCTCCACCACAAAAAAAAACATAAAAAAATAACTCACATTCCCACTGGCGGCAGCAGCGCCTCCATCTCCAAAATTGTTTGCATTCCTAATCTGCGCACTCCCACTCGCTTCAGCAGCATCATTGCTCCTCCTCAGCGGAGGCGATGCACTGGCACTCCCACTCCGCTGCGTCCCACCATCCCCTTCATCAACAGCATCGTCCTCCTCCTCCCCATCACCCGTGGCCGTCTCCCTAGACCTCGACCTGACATTCGACAGTCCTTTGATCTGAAGCCCTTCAGCTGCAGCGAGCAGCCTGGTCATGGCAGTTTCGGCGACCATGACCTCTCCCCTGTACATGAACTCGACGATGGCACGCACGTCCTCGAAATTATACCCGTTCATGATGATGATGGGGTGGGGCGTGGACTCGTGTGAGTCAAACAGGTCCTGGAAGTATGGTGAACAGGCCCCTAAAACTATTTTATGCGCCTTTAGGAACTGGCCCTGGCATGACAGCGTCACGTCCACGTGCTTCTCTTGCTCGAAATTGTCGGCAAACACCTGCAAATAATTTTAAGCGATTATAACAGCCATTCAACAAATTATTATGAAATTGCTTTCAAAAATTAACACAATTTTTTCGTGCGTCTGCTCACCTGAACGAGGTTCTTGGTGTGGTTGTTCCACCTGAGACTGAACTGTTGCGGTGACATGACTGATTCAAAAATTTTGTTAATCACGTATTTCGAGTTATTTAAACTTCACTTTTTCACTTTAATAAAATATTATCCACCAAACACTCTCTCTCTCAAAAAAATGCAGTTTTCTCCTGGACGAGTTCAGTCAAGCAACAATGTAAACGACAGCATATCACACACAAAAAAAGCACTCTTGCTTGCTTCGATGCAGTTTTTCCCCGAATCGAACGTACACGCGAGTTGATATATGCTCATGAAAAGGACTCGAGTTCCATGATTATGGCCAACAATACAGCAGAAACCTTTGTTCGTTACAATAATTTTCCCTGGAGTTTATGCACTTTTGTCCGCGCGTATGAACAAGAATGCGAAATGGAGCTTCTTTTTTGCAGACAGTGCGGCGCCAGCCTTGGTAAATGGACCACCAGCAGGAGCGATAACGAGCCCGTAGTTTTTTTAAACCAAAAACCCTGAAAAGAGAGGAACAAAATCAGTACATGTGGATAAAATACACAAAAATTAGAGCAGCGTAAAAATATATACATTTTTAAATGATTTTTTTACAAAGAAAAATGTACTTTTAAAATATTTCTGCGAGAACACAAAAGGATTAATATATACGAAATGCCTGAAAAAATATCATGCACACGTACTTATTCGTGTAATAATTAAACAATTTGTAACACAAAACCTTTAATCTGAGAAAATAATTAAAAGTCTATATCATCTCGCAATAATCCATAACCACATTATTTCGGGTTGAAACAATGATTCAAGGCTATACACGAATATATAGCGTGTATATATATGCTTAATGTTCTTTTGTCTTAAATGTCACGTACATGCATATGTTTAGAAACACATATATGTTGGATTGACTAATTTTAATTATCAAGGATGAAGAATATACATATATCTTAATTATTGCATATGTATTATGACGTGTGATTCAATTTGTATGTCACTGATTGCGTAATGTAACGAATGATTTACTTTTTTTGTCGGGAAAGAGTAAAAGGTCAAATTATTTGAGATATTGTTTTTTATAAAAAAGTTGCGCCATGGAGTAAATAAATAAATTACAACAAAAGTACGTACTCCTTTTGATCGGATTTATCCGTGTGTGCTTACTAAAACAGGTATGAATTAGTATACTCTTCCATGGAAAAACTATAATACGAATTGGAATTATATTATGCTCCATTGTTCTGTTAATGCTTGACTAATAATAAAAATCAATGGCCTTTTTTGTAGTGCAACAATAACACTTGAACAATGAAAAAAATATTTCAGGTTTTAATGAGACCTTTTTGTCGTCTATTGTTTCCCGATCTACACATAGAACTGTATATTTGGTGCGAAACAATGGGAATACGTGTTATACCAATAATGACGAAAAAAGAAGCTAGTTTTTTCCTGGTTCGCTACATCATGGAATGCTCTCATCTCTCTCCAGTGAGCTTGCTTATCTCGTAACAATTGGAGATTATATGATTTGATGAAAGAGTTGTGCTCAATGCATACGAGTTTGTACAGAGGTAACATTTTTCTTGTGAAGAAGACGCAAAACATCAATTGACGTGATTATTATAAATATGCATGCACACACAAAAGGTAAATGTATGCATTGATGATGATGGCATTGTTGACCTTGGCTAACAATTGAACGGCAAGTGAGACAGAGAGAGAAAAAAATAGTGCAAACAATTCCTGCTTCTCCCATTGTGTGAAAATGTATACGCGTGTATTTGCCGACTTTTTTCAAACAAAGTATATAGTTCTTCCAACAAAGCGAATATGCTTGTTTCCCGATATTATTAAGCGCTATTCATGTCCATAACCTGTTCATGCCAGCTTTTTCCAAGACTCGGCAAGAATATATGTATTGTGCGCTTCAATGGAATGAATATGCAGCACATGATGATACGTATTATTTTTTTTGCTCTTCAACCAGATGTGTGAGTCCAGAAGAGATTTCTTCTTTTTTCGTATATACGATTTTAGGAGACATGAGACGCCCACCAATTAAGACGACTCGCTTTTTTATCTCTCCTTCATCTTCAACTAGGTTACTTGGGTGCATATATGATATCAACAAATTGTATGTATCTGCGGCTATTTTTTTGTTTGGGAACATGTGCTAAAATAGTAGTAAATTATATCGTGTGCAATGTTATGTATATTTTTACCTTCGTATATATGTTATATATCCGGGGATATATGCCTTTTGTTCACAGAGTTCAGTAGGTTACGTGCGTATATAATTTTATGTAATCGTTGCCATGGACACGTTTTGAAGTTTCGATGAATATATTACTTTTCTTCAGAAAAATATATATCTCACGAGCACAGCAGTGCGGTTTAATTTATGGCAAAAAATATATAGTTATGGCAACTTTTGAACACTTTTGTTTCTATGGATACGTACAGTCCTAAGATAAGGCTATATCACACTCAACTCTTTCACGTTAATTATGTTCACGTATAACTACAAAAACTGCCCGCTACTAGATCGTTTATTTAAATAAACGCACGCTTGCACAATAATGGAACAATTATATTTTTTCGGGGCTTGGTCTCCTCTCCAGCACACACGCACGTTAAGAATGACTGAACAGAGAGAGAGAGCGAGAGAAAATTATTAGATTGGTATATAATAGTGACGATGATCACGCGTTCAATAATGGACGGATCACATATATGAACGTATTGTAGGAAAACTGCGTATATGCTCAGTGTTAAGCACAAGAATGCGCATAATCTCATACACGTTATAACTATTATCCAGCGTACATGTTTAGTTAAAAACAGTCTTGTTATCACAATCAAACGAGTATTATTGAACGAGAAGGAGCATGCATGCATACAGCAACGCGAGATCCTAAAACTGGATAACTATTATACGTAGTATCCGCAGCAGTTAGGATATGAGAGCAACAAATAAAAACTTTTTATTTTGTAGAGAACGAAGAAGTAGCAACAGTTGGAGTGTTCCAAACAACGCTGCGACAATCATGTACGTGTATTTTGTGTGAGAGCTTGCATATATGTACGTGTGTTTTCTAAATCATCACTTTGTTGAGCATATATGTGCTCCAGCATGAATATCATCAATCGTCGTCACTTTTAATAGTCGCAGCAGCAGCAGCAGCATCATAATCGACTCCAAAAATGTCTCTGTTTGTCTCGCATTATTGAGCTCTGCGAGCAGGAGCGAACGAGTGTGCAGTGCTGCAGCATTTGAGGAATTACAAGATCCTCTGTTCTTTTCCAACACTTGTGCTCACCACTAAAACCAGCTTACACAAAATGCATTTATAACCGCTGTTGGGAACATGAACAAATCGCCCCTGTAGCGCTTGCTTTCTAATATGCCCCTAACGTTTCCACCAGAGTTTTTATTCCAAAGTGAGTGT
>JAQFZW010001991.1:0-20796 GCA_034687055.1 Heteromurus nitidus
ATGAGACCATCATCTAAAACGGATATGAAACAATTTGTAACCGACATCACCTCGCGCGGCGACACAACTCTCGAAGGAGTAATCTACGGTTGGGGTTTAGCACCAGAAGGAGACGCTGATCAAGTCAAAATATCTCAGCCATATCTGAATCTTATTCAAATTCTGACTGAGCTCAACGTGAGAAAATCGCCGAAACTATTTGTGCTCACGGAGAGTATCATCCCGACAGGCGGCGACCACAACGGTGCTCCGAATCCAAGTTCTGGAACGTTGTGGGGAATCACCAAAAGCCTTCATAACGAATATACAAACTTCAACACACGATGTGTTGACCTCTGCGTGGATGACACCAAGGACACACAGATTCAACAGATTTTCTCAGAAATCTGGATTGAAGACGCGGAAACGCTCGTATCGTACCGAGACAATAAACGGCTTTGTGGAAGATTAGCCTCAGTAAATATTTCAAAAACAGAACTTGTCATTCCAAAAACCGGTGACCGATTCCAGCTCATTCTTCCAGAGACAAAGGCATTTTCAGATTTGAAGTTTGGACCACTTCCAAAGTTCCCTCTGGACCCTGACCAAATCGAAGTTCAGGTGAAAGCATCAGCACTCAATTTCCGTGATATTTTTGCAGTGCTCAAGCCAACTTCCTATTTTGATAGCATCAACAAAATTGGCTTGGACTTTGCTGGAATTGTATCTCGTATTGGCCCCTCAGTCACAAGATGGAAGGTAGGTGACCCAGTATTTGGTTGCAATCTCATGGACGTAGCATTGCCAAGTCATGTCCAATTTCCAGAAACTAATGTGATTGCCATCCCACCGAACTTCACATTCGCCGAAGCCGCAACACTTCCCGCCGTATTTGCAACGGTATATTACAGCCTCGTCAAAGTTGCGAATCTAAAGCAAGGCGAAACAATACTACTTCACACAGCTTCCGGTGGGGTTGGTCTCAGTGCAATCCAGCTTTGCCAACACATTGGTGCAACCATCATTGCCACAGCTGGAAGTTCAAAGAAGCGAGCGTACTTGCGAAGTCTTGGAATCCAACATGTTTTCCATTCGAGAAATACAAATTACGAACATGAAATCCTCCAAGTGACTCAAGGGAGAGGGGTAGACGTTGTCCTCAATTCGTTGACCAGTCCAGGATTTAAAGAGGCCACCCTCAACTCCTGTGCTAAAAATGCTCGCTTTGTCGAAATGAGTAAGCTCTCAATTTGGCAACCGGAAGAGGTAGCGAAACTCCGACCTGATGTCGCTTACACTATCGTTGACTTGACCAGTTGCTCCCAAGAAATGTGGAAGATGATAAACGACAAGATGGACGAGTTCCTGCAAACGGGAATTGTGAATCCCATACAATACACGAGATTTGATGCGGTCAATATTCGCGAAGCGCTGGTATACCTTCAGAAAGCAAAGCACATTGGAAAAGTGGTTTGCATCATGCCTGAATTAAAATTGGAGAAGGGAAGAATGATAACTATCTCCCCGCTGTTTAACGAGAGGAGCACCTACGTCGTCACAGGAGGACTTGGAGGGATCGGATTGGAAGTTGCGAAATGGATGGTCACCCAAGGGGCAATGAATCTAGTTCTTTGTGGAAGAAGCAAACCGAATGGGAAGACTGCAGCTGTTATCAGCCAGCTCAACTCGGAAGGGAACAATGTGATACCTTATTCAGCCGATGTTGGAAAGTTTGAGGAATGCAAGCAACTGATTGAATTTATTAAGAGCACACTGCCACCCCTGCGAGGCGTTATGCATGCCGCTGGGGTACTCCAAGACGCCATAATTTCCAACCAAAGCTGGGAAAAGTTCCAGGCGACATATCAAGGGAAGGTCAATGGCACATGGAATCTTCACGAACTAACCAAAGGAGAGAATCTTGAGCACTTTGTCATGTTCTCGAGCATTGCTGGTCTCTTTGGTCCACCTGGACAGAGCAATCATGCTGCCAGCAACTCATTCCTGGACGCTTTCACCCATTATCGCCAGAGTCGAGGTTTGCCTGCAACCTCCGTCAACTGGGGAGCTTGGGGTCAAGTTGGAGTTGCAGCCGGCAAGGAGTTTCCTGGCGTCAAACCTTTCTCCCCCCAAAGGGCGCTCAACGCTCTTGATAAAGTATTGCGAGAGCAGAGAACGCAAATTTGCGTGGCCGAAATTCAAATGTCCGTATTTCAAAAGTTTTTTGCTGGAACACACATCTACCTCGAAGATGTGTTGTACAAAGACTCAGATAAGGCTGCTGGAAGCTCCAAGCTTTTTATCAGTAGCGAGAAATTCTGGAACGACTACAATTCCGCGGAGAGCTCACAAGACAAGGTAAACGTGCTGAAAGCAAGCGTTACAAATGTTGTACAAGACATTCTCAAGTTGGACAAGAACGAGCCAGTTGACGAGACAAGCAGTTTTCAAGACATTGGGCTGGACTCCTTGATGATGGTCGAGATGAAGAACTTTTTGCAAGGGCTTCTAGGAAAGCGGGTTACTCTTACCACCAGCGATCTTCGTGACTGCAACAATATCTCGCTAATTTCGCTAAAATTGCATTCTCTAATTGGTGATCAGTCTGATACATCCAACGGTAAGATTCTCCCAACCGCTGAGTTATCACCCGATGATTTCATCAAGCTCATTCGTGAGGATTGTCAGTTACCCCAGCATATTCGTCATGCGACAGGCAAAGCCACCATAAGTATTAAGGATTGCAGGACGTTCATGATCACAGGTGTTACCGGAAACCTGGCTCCATACTTTATCCGAGACATATTTAAATACAGCCAAGTGTCCAGAGTTTACTGTCTCATTCGGGCTAAAACTAACGAACTTGCTAACCAACGACTGCGAGCAGTATTAAAGGAGAGGGATCTTCTCGACGCCGTCGATTTGTCGAATGTTTCATGCATTGCTGGAGATTTGTCATTGGAAAGATTCGGATTAGACGAAGATGCCTACAACAGTCTTGCAACTGAGATTGACGCAATCATTCACGGCGCTGTGAGAGCGAGTCACATTGAATTGTATTGCAAATCACCCAACTCCTCACCAAACGTTCGGAGTGTAAATGTCAAAGGAACGGCTGCTATCCTGGAATTCGCAACTCACCTCAAAACGAAGCATGTCTTGCATTCCTCCACGTTGCTTGCAGTTGCCACAACGGACGACAACGGAAGCTTATCGGAGACCTGGCCAAATGTTAGCGATTTTGATAACATCACACAGGTTGGCTATCCCGTCTCGAAATTCGTGTGCGACTTGCTGATGAAGGAAGCCGTGTTGGAAAGACAGATCCCCTGCAAAGTTTTCCGATTTCCAGCAATCACTGGAGACAGTGAGTCAGGTCGCTTCAATCCTCAAAACAACCATTTCATTCTGAGACTTTTGAGTTACCTAAGATTGCGAGCGATGCCATCAGTCCCCCTCCCACTCAATATTGTTCCTGCAGACATTTGCGCAAACATCGCACTCAAAGTATTTTTCAATGAGGAGGCGCCTTCAGATGTCTACAATGTTTGCCAGTTGCAGCCTCAACATGAGCAGGAGTTTGTTAATGTTGCCAAAGATTTCGGGTTTGATATTGATGTCGTCGAATTTTCAGAGTTTGCTCAGAAATTGAAGGAAGAAGGGGAAGACTCGCTGTTGTACTCGTTGCGTGATATATACCTTAATGAGGATCGCTACACGTCATTGTTTTTTGCACCGCAGGCTTTACAAGCATGGTTTATAAATCCAGACAGCTATTTCGCATTAGGAAAAGTTAATGAATTTGCTGCGAGTTTGGTTGAAACGATTCCATCGTCGACGGAGAGCATGAGAAAAGATTTACTATTTGCTAAGAGTAAGGGGATTTTTAAGAGGTTAGGCATAGTGTAAGTTGGTGTTTTCCTTAATTGAAAAATTAACGAAATTAAATACATACTTTTGTAATTATAGAAGCTGTATCAAACAATACTGTTATTTGGTATATTGTAATTTGTATTTAATTATGATTTTGCATGCAATAAAAAATACATATTCCTCACGAAAATCCGATCTACTACAGTTTGAGTAATGCAAGCATATTTTGAAGAATATGCAGACTGCCTGAAATATCAAGAATTAATCACAATGAAGAATTTCATCCCAAGTTTAAGAATAGTCATTGCAAAATCGATCCGGCTTATGTACTTGTGAAATCTGTGAACATAATGAAATCCTTCGAACGCGTCGCTCGTGGCACGACGAGCTGAAAGAGCAACTCGTAAAGGTTGCATTATGTCCAATTCTTTTCCCATGGATTCATGGACACTGAACCTGGACCACGCAATCCTTTATTCTCATAATTTATTTGCTAGTAATTAAAGTACGAAATAATCTACTTAAGGCAACGGAAGAACGCTATGGACTTTTAATACATCAAACTTAATATATATTATGTTTTGCAATATTCAGATCTATCCCGATTAACTGCATGTCTGAAAGCCTCCGTACGTGATTTTGGATGTAATCATTTTGAAATAAGTATTAATTGTGAGAATATTATGAGAAATACTACGAGACGCCATGCATGCAATAAAATCACATCATTAATATACAAAGTAGTCCATGTAGCGGACAATATCAATTAGGGACTGGAAGATTTGCAGTTGCAACATGTGCCCTGGAATTATGAATTCGACGTTACGAGCGGACACCTAACGTAATGGGACTTCCCAAGATTGAACCCACGTAAAACTATCCACAAATTTATAGATTTACTCATATGATAACAGCATAACATATGCTCCAAACCTGGAGAATACAATTGCATCGCATAGATAGTAATCTTGAAGCATCATATAAGAATTCATAACATTCATATAATGTTCTCTATAAAGCAAGTGAATATATATTTACTTACATCGCATATAGTAATCCTATGAAACACATCACTTGTTCACTGATCTCCAGTACAAACTGTTTTAAAACAAAATTTACAAAACTGAGTTGATAAATAAATAGTTTGCAATAATGTCCCTCACTAAAATCTCCTCGTCCCCAAACGTGTCATCAAAAGTCAATCCAGTTAAGGAGGAGGAAGAAAAGCTAAAAATTGTCTGGAGAAATGTGGCTTACATGGGATATTTTCATATTGCCGGTGTGTATGGGTTATACTTATGGCTCTCGTGGCAAGTCAAATGGTGGACAATAGCTCTAAGTAAGGTTACTAGAAAAAATTAATATGTCCACATTTTGATGGGAAGGCCAATAATTTTTGAAATATTTTAGACCTGACACTGCTTTACGCGGCTATGACAGGAGTAACTGCAGGAGCGCATAGACTCTGGTCCCATAAATGCTATAAAGCAAAACTTCCGTTAAGGATACTTCTGTGCATCTTTCAGACCATAGCAAGTCAGGTAAAGTGTACTGTGTAAAATTAGATATATTTTTTCTGGTTATCAGGTTGCCGACAATTTGCTATATGCCATGTGCGTCATTTTAAACAATGCAGAATAGCATTTACGAATGGTGCCGGGATCATCGCGTTCATCATAAATACACGGAAACGAATGCGGACCCTCACAACGTGAAACGAGGCTTCTTTTTCGCTCATGTTGGTTGGCTTCTCGTCAGGAAACATAGTGCTGTCAAAGCCAAGGGAAAGTTGATTTACATGACAGACTTGGAAAATGATTCTGTTGTGATGTTCCAAAAGAAGTAAAATTATGGAATAACTTCATTTTGATAATGATTGATCGGAAATGTCACAATTTTCTAAGAAAATTTTATCACACATGCAGGTATTTTCTCTGGTTAACACTGCTGCTGAGTTTCCTTGTCCCGTGGTACATCCCAGTCGCTTTCGGCGAGGATCCTTGGAAAAGCTGGAATTCAGTTTTGGCAAGATATATTTGGTCTTTGAATGTCACATGGCTTGTCAACAGTGCGGCTCATCTTTGGGGAAACAAGCCCTACGATAAGTAATCATTTAAAAAAATTCTCAATTATCGAAGACCCTACAACCTAATATGTGTATACCTATACTACAATAAATAATGTACTTTATTGTAGGCACCTGTTTCCAGCTGAAAACAAAGTAGTATCAATACTAGCATTGGGAGAAGGATGGCATAATTTTCATCACACGTTCCCGCAAGATTATAAAGCGGCCGAGCTTCCCACATACACATTCAACTGGAGTACGGGTTTCATTGATTTTTTCGCAAAAATTGGGTGGGCATACGATCTGAAAACCGTACCAAATGAATTAATACGCCAACGAATACTTCGCACTGGAGACGGGTCACATTCATCTCATCATGACTCGAGTTCTTGGAATGATGAAAGAAACAAAGTGAATGGAATGGGCAACAACGATAACACACTGTGCGAACAAGAAGAAATTAAACATGCGTGGGGCTGGGGAGATGCGGATGTGAGCAATGAAGATAAAGAATTATATGCTGCCTTGAATATAGCGAAACCATAAATTTAAAGTCCAGAGTTTGATTTAAGATGTCAGAAATACAATTGCAATTTGGTCACTTTATTAACAAAAATCCAAACGTATAATAATTTGATGTACAAGCTAGGAATAAAAAGCATTTCATTTTAACTACAGTCTGGCATACAAGTTTTCTTCAAAATACCATTTCATAATAACTTTCGTAGCACACTTTTTTTGTTACACTTGCTGTCCTTTTAGTTTCCTGCAAGCTTGGTAGCGTTTCTCAGTATAAACTTTGGTTTCGATTTTGTCCTTGTCCTCATCCGATGGGAAGCAATTGCACTCGGGTCGTCGTACATTGAATGCTAAAATGTCGATGTTGGGGAGTCCTTGTGCTTCTTTCATCCAGGTAACACCACCTGCGAAAATATTTATATTTTATTTCAAAATAGAAAGGTGAGCAAAATGCTTAATCTTGTCATCAGGCTTACGGAGAATTGCAAGTTTCTTCACTGGGCACAGCTCCTTTGTGCCATTCTTCCCATTTAGTGTACAATTCAAAATCTCAGTCTTTGAAAATAAAACCTTAAAGAGGGTCCACGCGGCTTTCACGATATCCGTAGTGGATTCGCCAAAAGATTTCGCCCAGTCATCGTGAGGAATCAGAAAGCCGTCCTGTTGTGTGATAATTATTAATGTATTACGTTGATTTTTGTCGAGAAACTGAGACATTCCACCAGTATTGAAAATCAATTTAAACTCCAAACTTACAATCAAAATTGCGTTTACATCAGGTAATAGGTAGCTGATGAGACCTTCCGGATTCTCTGCGTATAACTTTTGTAGTTGCTTCAATATTTCTGAATCTAAATCCAGCTTTGGGATCTTGGCCAATGGGCTCGAATGCTCGCGTCGGATATCCTCTGATAAGCTCAAACGATTTTCACCTGCTGGCGTGCTTACAATTGGTGGTATCGGTGACACCGATTTAGGGGCCGTTGATGGAGTGGTTGTTGGTCCACTGGGAGAAAGAGATCCTTGATTTTGAAGTTCTGACTCACGAGCAGCTAAATTTGCACAAACAAAAATACACGATCTAATTAACTCCACAATTTATAATTTGCTTCTAGTAAGCTTCTCGTTTCTTCGTACATGGAGGACTACCACCATCTCCACTTCCGCTTGTAGTTTTAGTAATTTTTCTGTTAGCCTGACTTCGTCTCTCCGTAAAAACTTTCTTTTCGATTTTCTCCCGTTCTTCATTTGAGGGGAACTGATTGTGAGATTGAATGTTTGTATTAAAAGAATATGGATCCTGGCGCTTATTTTTCATCCACGCCGCAGCTCCTATAATACAAAACAAATAAAATAATATAATTTAAAAAATCTTCAATTCACGATAAGTTACTTTTCCTTTAACTTACTCAAAATAGCCAGCATCTTAATAGCACTCAATTCGGGAGTCCCCTTCTTCCCATTAAGGGTACACTGTTGCATCTCCAATTCCGAGAATAATGCTTCAAACAAAACCTTCGAGGTTTGTATGATATCCTTCTCGTAAAATGCCTTCGCCCAAGCTCGTTTTGGAATGTGAAGTCCGTCAATAGTCTAAAATTTGTACAACATTTGATTGTGAAAAACTGTACATTCCAGTAATAACTTTCAAGTTTCTTATTCTTACCACTGGATGCTCCACAAATAAATCAAAAAGTGCTTCCTCCACAATTCTCTGTGGAGCCGGACAGTCAAAGATTACTCCCGATCCAGCGCTTTGCTGCGCCTCCGTTACTTGTTGCAAATTCTTCGATTTCCAGTAATCCGTTAAAAAGTTCAAGATTCGTTCCCTATCATAAGGTATCTCCACAGCTTGCTCAGTCTTAACAACAACTTCCTTTTCATGTATAACCCTCTGAGGAGTCAGACCCACACCTCCTCCAGACCCAGACGTGTTTCCTCCACAACTCTTAATGTTCAAATTAAGAGGCTTTACATCCTCAGCAGGACTGAGGACTTCCACCTTCGGGAGAAAATGGCTGGATAAGCCACTACTACCCCCAACATTCCCTCCTCCACTTCCAGACGACATTGAGTAATCCATTCCAGCAGACGCCACCGTCGTAATCACTGATAACTTCTCGTTACTCGAAGTTAGCGATATATTGCATTTGGGATAGGGAGCACGAGCTAATCCCACATTACTCTGGTTCAGGACTGGAGGAACAATAGTTTCCGGAGGGGTCGAACTATTAGACCGACTCCCATGTCCTGATCCAGAGCTGCATAATAGCCGGCTGCGTAAGATTTCCGATTCTATAAAAATTTGATAAAAATGTCACATTGCACATTATTACATGTCATCACTCATCATCATCACAACATACGAATACGAATCCATATATGCCTACGTGCACCACACACACACACAACACACACATAAACCATGAACATGAATGATGAGAGAATTTCCAGAGGATCTTAGTCCTTACCTCCACACGTCGAGGATCTAGCATTCTCATCTTCTGCTGAGTTTACGTCTGGTTTCACCGCTGCTGACGACATCATGGCTGTTGTCCCTCACAAAAGCTCACAAAAAACAAACTCACTTCTTCGATGTGGTCCGTGTGTATAGGCACTCTCGCCAAGAAATCATTAATCTCTGCAAAATTAACTATTCTTTTTTCACCTCTTTCTTCGGCCTCAGTCTCATCCTCTCACTTCCTGGACTTCTTCACCGGAAAATCTGATGACACATTTGCCATATCTTCACAAATTCACACACTCTCCGATGTGCATATGTGTGCATTTGCTAAAAAAAAGTTGTTACATAAGCTCGATATATGTTTTTCATGTGCTTCATGCATGCGCTCTTGCGCTTCTGTCTTGCATGTTGAGTGAGGAAAAACGGATATTTCGCAGTAAAATTTCTACAAGACGGGCGAATGAAGGATATACATGAAATCAAAAGGAGCAGCACACACACTCAGAGCATGTTTACAAGCACAAAAAAGTTGTATTTACGTACTTATAGCACAAAGTGTAGGATACGTACACGAACAAAAACCAGCATCAGAGAGAGCTATATTTCTCTTGCTTATAGTTTTGACATTGTCAAAAACATGCATGCCTGTGGTGTGGTGGCCTATAACTTCGACTCAATTTCAAGTTCTTTTATCCAGAGAAAACACAAATACACATGAGGAGTTCCCGGTAGTCCAGATATGACGAAATGACGATATACATTCATTCTGCATGAAAAAATGTGAAAGAGAGGATACGTGAGCACAATGTTGTTCATGCACAAAAAAGTGCTGGGTTGGAATTGGAATGAATTGAAATGAAAAGAGTGTGATTTTAAGTAGACTTGAGCGTTGTTCGGCTGTAGAAAGGATAAACGTTTGTAGAAGAGAAGGATGCCAACTTGCACTTGCACATGAGATTACATCGTTACACATCTCTTCATTTCATTCCAATACTGTGGACTCTGTGGTGTTATTACTCATCATGTTCCTCGTATTCTTCACAGAACCAATGCAATGAATGCCACTGTAGTTTCATACGGGATGTGCACCATTCTCCTGGACTTTCATGTGATTTCATCTACTTTCGTAGTAGAGAGCAACAATGTGTTGTGCTCTGTCCCCTATGTAAAAGTATATATAGGGAATGTGTTGATGATGTTCATAGGTGTACACTATATGATCTCATGTCTACTTTGTGAAGGGATAAGGAATGCAGTAGTGAATGCGGCAGTACAAGATAGATGAAGGATACCTCGTGCAAAAAGGGTTCTAAAAAGGGGTGAGGTTTAGTGCGTCTTAGCACTTAGCGTCTTTTAGATAACTCAGTCAGCAGCATTGGAAATTAATACTGATGTTCTCTCTACACATAAACAAGTTTTTGTAAAATGTATTTATTCTGGAAATAGACTTGCTCGGATATTCAATGCCTTGAATTATAACGAATTGCATAAAAGCATGGCTCAATAATAAGACTTCCTCATTATGCAAACTGTAAATACTTGAACACACAAGGGAAGGAATGAAGGATGCGCTCAAAAATGAACCATCAATACACTTCAATTATTACGACGACTTTCACGCCTTGGCCATATGAATGAATTATGCATGACCTTCGCACATTAGTGCTGGAATATGAAATACGTGAAATCATTGAAATCCATAGACAAATAGAAAGAGTTAAATAAAACGCGTGGCATGAGTGCGAGTGTGAACGGAGACGCGTCTGCGAAATGGAAAAAAAGTGTGGAATATACAACTAAACACCTTCATTGACGAGAGTTTACGAAAAGCAAGACGAGGTCATCATCGGTATTTATGTCATCCAATAAAGCTTTATTGATTTAACAATAGCCAGTGACAAGGTCTTCCATGAGATGATCCTTTCAGCTTTCCCTGTGTCTCGCAGAGACTGTTTCATGTTAACATGGGCTAAGCTAATCTTCCCAATAACATTTGACGTAACATGCTCGATTATTTGGTTCATTTTAAAGAATTTTATGCATGACATCGGCAAATAGACGGAATCCAAGTTGAAACATTTTCTCCTCGTATCGCTACATTCCAGTAGTGGCTTGTCAATCAAAATGAAGCTTCGATATCTTTGTGTGTGCATGCATTCTCAGAGTAGCATAAATATCCCAGATAATGTTGCAACGCAAAGAAATAAAGATTCATATCTGAAATATTTTATTTATTTTCGCTCCCAGTGGAATGGTTTATTTACACTCCTGAGTCGTAATCGTAATGGCGAAATTTCCCACTCATCAGATTGCAAAACGGAGAATGAGGGCGAAAAATTCCTTGTTGTATAGGAAAACAAGATGTATTCCTCGTGTAACAATCGTATATTGGTGCGCTACTATTGAACAGATTACTTTTGCCATAAGGAACTGATGATGAGCGGATCAAGTTTAGAGAAAAATGGTGAACGAAGCCACGTTGACCGTTCTGACCTTGGCACTTTTCATGAAGCTCATGGATTGAGGAAAATGCGCACAAATAAACACGCTATTCCTCCAATCTCTCCACGCGTCGCTTTTTTTGGAACAATGCAACGAGCATGTACGGTATACCCTCACCACACACTAACATTATGTCCAATTCCGTAGTTTCATCTTTGTTGCTTCATCATATTTCATGGACGAGCATATCTATATATATACGATTGGATGCGTATTGACAATTCGGCCTACATAATAGCGATACACACAACCTGCTACGATCGAATCGGCGTCACCAGGATCTAGTTGGGCTCTCTTTTAATTGTCATTCACAGTGTGGGCCCATATATCATTCGTGTCCACTTTCCATGGATAGGCACAACATGAAATTACTTAAACAAGAGCAAAATTACCCAGACCTAGATGCAAACCTCTAACATTGGATTGGTTTCGTTTCTCCTGCCATAGCCATATGCACTTTTATCATGAAAATATGGTCTATGTGTCTATATAATGTTGTGTGTCCCGGAGGAGAAAATGAGCAAACAAACTATGGACCATGGACCATGTGCATATACACTTTTTCATATTGACGAATGGATATAGACACATGAATGTGCGTCTTTGTGAAGGTACAATTACCGAGTAAAAGATGCCCATGCCTGTTGCAGGAGCAAGTACACAATTTATTTCTGTTGCTACATGTAGCTGGGATGAATTAGCACTTTGGATAGTTTTAGATTCAAAGATCATTCTACAATATGTATATGGCTTCATGCCGCTGGCTCTGATGCTTGTGGATTGAAGAAAAGGAGATGGATAGCAGAAGAAGGGATGGATAATGAATGCTGCCGAAAGGAGTAACCTGCTGTGGTGCTGGTGATTTCTGGATTAACCTAGACACGTTGAACATTCCGATATGGTTGTGTAGAAACACGGCAGCAACATCATCATAATCAATGGTTTGATTATATATGGCACTGTTCCCAACCGCGATTTACTGCACTGGAACATCGCATTGCATTGCATGAATAACCTTCAAGCTCTGCGTCTTGCCTCAAGATATCGGGCATTAGCTCAGCAAGTCATTACGAGCTTTGGTTCTTCTTGTACAAGGTAAATGCTTATTTCGAAGTGAAGGAAGACCCTCGTAACAAACACATTCTCATGAATAAGCCAAGATTTGTAATCACAGCTTGTGATATGGTGCTGTTATGAAACGCTCTTGCTTCGTCCCCATCAACCACCACTGTGGTCTGATGAAATGTCATCGCTGTCGTGTGGTCCCTGTTATGTGCAATGCGTTGTTGTTTGTTCCTGCAAAAAGAAGCTGCGCAGGGGTTGAACATCAGATACGCATCTTTGCATACGTATGCGAATAGGAATTTATGCAAGATGATATGATGACGCATTTATGAAAATGTAAATGAAAGACAAATTCCAATTTTGGTTAATTAACAAATTCGTACGTTTACTTAATTTTCTGCGACAAAACAAAACTGTTTATCTTGCTTTTTATGCGAATGATGTTACTACTGAAATTACTTATATATTGGGTTTACTCACCGAAAGTTGAAAAGTTAAGTTTTCTGAAAAAAAAACTGAGAAATAAATATACAGGATGTACTTTGAAGAAGTCATAAAATTATGTCTTTGATAACGAGAACTGAGGAAGAAATGACAAAACAAATAACAAATTAACAAGAGTTATATTATGTATGCATAACGTAAACGTAAGTATATAGTATAAAGGTAAAAGGTACATGTACACATTCTTTAAATTGGTTACAATTTAAATTGATGACGATACGAATTAATCATTCAGTAATAAGGTAAAGCGTCTTCCTTCACAGTCTCTCATTGTCAACATATAATATAAACATTTTCACCTCTCCAACTAGAGAATGGGTATCAACAGTGACTTAAGGATAACTACACTCCAATTGTGCAGGTAGTTTTAGTAATAATAATAATTAAAGACTTAGCAAGCTAAGCTACATTTGATATTGATTTGAATAGTAACATTTGATAAACCAGCCTTACCAGAGTGTTTTTTTCTTCGTCTCATTAAATCCTTTGTTATGTAAACTACTTACAAACTTTTTTACACCATAAATGTTTAAGTTATTGAGGTATTACTAATTACATGAAGTAATTCACTAACGACTTTATAAAAGCTACTTTTGGGCATTCTACATTTACCTTATTTCTAATTATCTATGCATGCTTTTCACATTCGTAAAACAGTTTTGAGGAATAGCTCAACAATTCAACAGTTTATGCTCCGTTAACATTATGCCATTATGTATTGCGTACTAATAATTAAAATGAAACAAGGTATCAGTTTTTAGAAGCAGACACTCGATTACAATTACCTTCCCCGAATAACTGCAACTACGTCAAGCATACATCCAATACGAATGCTCTTTGAGATTCAGATGTCTATTTGTCCTGTTGAATGACTTTCTAATAGCATGGAATGCCGTAGCGGTTAAGTACGAGTACGGCTGCTTTTTGTAAAAAATCACATGTAAAAATGTACTTAATTGGAAAACTTTAAGAAACTTCTACGATTGATGCCTGACTACAAAACTACGTTCACTATATACGCACCATCCCAAGCGTATGTAATGCATCCACTGGGAAAATAGCGCAACAAATACTACTGATTGCAACACCTGCGTGTCCTAAAAACTTGAGCTCCTATGTTCGGTCACTAATTAGGGAACTCTAGTTTTTATCAGTTTGATCCAATGTGCAGGATAACTTCTAGCGCATCATAATACCATAATCCACCCCGTGACAATGGTAGCTTAATCAATTAGTATAAAAATGAAAAGATCCTGTTTATAAGCGAAATTCGCATGACTAAAAATGTTACAAAAAACTGGACTACGAATTGTAAAAGTAGACAAAGTTCTTAGAAATTGAATGGTAGAAAGTAGTTTGTTTCCCTATGGTGGAAGGGATTTTTACTCTTTAATGCTTGTATATGAACTAAACTAAGGAATCAAGGCACTTTGCACCTGGCACAGAAATAATAAACAAGTCAAGAATTCACGAACGGACGATGATGTTTTTGTTAAATGTACAAATATTACAAGAATGACTGATCAAAAATGACTGTCAAAACTCATCCATTCCACAATGTTTTTTTTCTTTGACTATTTAAACTATGAGCATTCATTTCATATCGGATGTATTATGTATTGATCTCTACTATTCCACTTCTTGCGAGCGGACACTACTGCATTTAAAAGACATATAATACATAAATAGTAAACAAACAGGTTACCTTTGAGAACCTGACGGCTAACCGACCTTCTGCATTTTCATTGGTGGCGGTCCAATTTCATGATTGTGAAGAGATGACGTTGAAACAGAGACTGGTAAAGGTTCTGCACTTTGGAAATAGTTAGCAATGATTTCTGATGACTGAATTAAAGCAATTTTCGGGATTCCTTTGTCGTCATTGCTGCGAATGCTACTGAAGCTTCCACTATCTCTTCGCTCCGGTGTGGCACATTTTTTCGGGGTGGCATTTGCCGCGGGAGTGGTTGGTGAAGCGACACTTGGGGCAGCCGTTGGTGAAGTTGTTGGCAAATCCCGAATTTTTCGGCTTGTTTGATAACGTCTTTCTACAAATACTTTCTTCTCAATCATCATTTGCTCCTCTCTGTTCAGTATCTTTGTGTCTTCTGGACTGGTGTTAAAGGAGTACGGATCTTGGCATTTGTTTCTCATCCAAGCCACAATTCCTACAAACAAATCATCATTCCATTTAATCATTTCGCCCTTAAAATAAATTTTTTATCTTCATCCTTTACCAATAGTAATGCTTCGTAACTTACTGAAAATTGCATGTCTTTTCTCTGGGCATAGTTGCCGCGTCCCATTTCTCCCGTTCAAAGTACAATTCTTTATTTCTTCGCTGCTGAACAATGCATTGAAAAGTGTCCCAGCGGCATGAATGATGTCATTTTGTAAGAAAGCTTTGGCCCAAATTTCCCTCTGTATTTCATAGCCATCAACGACCTAAGTTGAATCAGACAAGATTATGTAGTGAGATACATTGTTCCCGAAATCATGAGTCAGTCAATTCATTATGTTAAAAAAAAGGATTTCTTACAATTCCTGGAAGTCCGTCAACTCCTGACGACACAACAATATCTGAGGATGTAGACAAGACTCTCGAACCTCGAGATTGACCTTTGGTCGTATTCTGTGAGCGACGTCGCGCCCTAGACTTTGTTGGCGACTTGCCATCCCCTGTCGCCGCAAGTAATGACTTTGCATCTCCTTTGCCAGGACTGGGTAACAACGTAGGTTTAGGTAATGCTGTAGCTGGAGCCAATGTACTGAACGTGGTCAAACCATTGTGATCAATGCTATTCCTTGGCACCTTCACAAACTGAAAATTATTCCAGTTCATAGGGGGTTGAGTTGTTCCAGGTTCAATTTTCACCAGGGGTGCAGTACTAGTTACCATCGGCAAGGGGATGACTGCCCTTGGTCCATTCGGTGCAGGAATGAAAGTGAAAGAAGGTGACGAGACTGCAGTGCCCGTCGTAGTTCCATTTGTCGTTCCATACGCTGTAGCAGCCGGAAGCTGATAGAATATTGTTGAGATCATCGGTGACGATGAAGACACAGCCGAAACAGGCTGGATGCTCACTGGCGAGCCAGCGATACTATTTGAGCTATTCTGTGGCACAATGGAACTACAACCTGGCGCTGAAGTAAATTTGATTGTCGTCTGATTGTTAAAATTGAGACCATTGTTTGATGTTGGTAGCTCGCGTACACAAAGATTCTGACCAGAGGTTGTACAATTCAAAGGATTTCTTAGCAGTGCTGATGACGAAGTTGAAGTTATTCGCTCTTCATGAACCAATGGTTCAGCTTTCACAATTACCGACCGAATCGGTTGATTTTGTTGTTGTTGCGGCTGCTGCTGGGGCTGAAGAGGTCTTGCATATAAAAATGCATCCTGTTGCCTTTTCCTATTGCCATTTTATGAAACACACGAATGTTTAAGTAATGCTCGAAAAGTGCTTTTACGAAGTTGCCCTATGCAAAACCGTACCTCAACATGCTTTTAAATACGTTCTGGAGTAAATATATATGCATTCACACTTACGGTGGATTCCTGTAGGGTGATTGGCTCACAAATGCTTCTCCCAAACTGAGCAGTGCTTTCACCGCATTACTCTCCAGCTCATTCAGTCTCTCTTCCAGCTTCATCGGCATCTCGACAGCTGGACCAGCTAGGGACGACGACGATGTCGAAGACCTTCTTCCTAACGAACAGTAATGGGACGCTCCGAGCGCCATTGGACTTTCTGGAAAATGATATATAAAAGTTTCCAACTGAGAACAATGATTCCACTGATGACTGACAACTGACCTCGCTATAATAATTAATCACTTCTTCACAATATTAAATCTAGGTACGTACCTGCTTTAATATATTGTCTTTGCGTGATCATTCTTTCCCATTTAATAACACCTTAGCACCACGCTTTAAACTTTCATCTTTTCTCCCAATTCCAATCAACTTCGAACTAAAACTCTTATCAGAAAAAGTTCCTCTCACTCTCGACCCTCTCAGCGATGAACGAAATGACACATGATCACTTTTCCTTTTACAAACTCACTATAACGTAGTAAAAGTAGCAAAAAAACGTCTACATTTCTCCAGACAAGTCCTTCTCCATGAAAAAATTAACTCTGGAAGATCAGTTCGTTTTTGAGTGCACAAACGTTATTCGCAGTTTCAGTCTGCTGTCTGCTGCTCGCTATTATAATTCCTTGTCCTCATTTTTATCTTTGTCCACTCCTCGTCAACATCATCATAACCTCTACGCTCGCAGTTTATTATTGAAATACATGAAAAAGTGTGAAGCACACGAGATGACGACGAGAGCCTATGTATATTTACTCCGTACTCACATTTAACTCGCGAAAAAAAATCCTCCAAAAAACAATGTAGGAGTATAGGAAAATAGAGAAACGAGATGCGTGTGTGTATCCTTGTGCGTCCTCTTCTTTTCTGTCTGAGTTTGTGTCGGTATTTGGTTTCGTATTTTTCTGATTACGATATTTCGCTCAAACTCTTGCAATGAAAATGATGCTCTTCTCTCTATCTTGAAGCTGCTGTAATGTAACCACTTTTTTACCCACAGCGTAGATTGGCATCCTTATAGGCAGCATACGTACTATGCATGCGATGCGATGCACGATGCTCTTCTTGTGACTCTCTGACGGACAGACGACGTGTGTATTATACGTATCCGTATCGTGTCTTTTTTTTGTGAATGTAACAAAGTAACACACGAGTAAGTAAACAAGAAAGACACGATGGATAAAAAGTTTAAGGAGTGAACTTTAGCTTGTATATATAAAAAATGTATTTACTCCACTCACTCTGAAGTTCCGAAGTGATCTCGTTGTGATGAGTTCACTATATGAAAAATGCACCCAGAAGGAGATGATCGCTGTATGCTTGTTTTTTAGGGAGAAAAGGATATGAGCAGAGAGACGATTATGGTTGTTGTTGATATGCACTCATCAACATCTCTCATGGAATTGAAGACTCTCACAGAGACGGAGACGGAAAAAGGATAAAAAAGAATATGAATGCAGGAGGAATGAAGGAGAAAATTCGAGTTGTGTTTAAGGTTGAAGAGCAAAGCGGAAAACAAGGGAATTCAGACGGAGAGGAGAAGTTTCATGTAAGTATGAGGTTATGATGACGATATGAGGATATACCGAGTGTATGAAATGAACCACATAACACGCTGGATTCTTTTAGAATAACTAGGTGGATAAGGTGGATTGAATAAGAATGAATTGGATAGGAAAGGATTGGGTACGTGTATAGAGATGAAGATATGGATGTTTTTAAAGGATTCCTTTTATTGGTACAACTTTGGTACATTTGCGAGTAACATCAAAATGTTCTGCATAATATTATGTATATATGGTCGATAGGAGGATAATATGTACATGAGGACTGTGACTTTTCTGTGATGGTATGAAATGCAATAGGCATAGAGAGCATATGTCTCTGTTTTGTGTACATTTCACCTTTATGTACTTACGTGAACAAACGTATCAAACAAAACATCATAATCGTAATGATATGATATTTTGTGTACGTGTACGTTTCTCACATTGAGCGTGTATGCATCTGCACACAAACCTGCATTATAGTGTAACGTGTGACTATGACGCGATTTAAGGTTATGCATATAGCTTAACTCCTCATTCAATTCGGGTGAGTGAGAAGAGAAGAGTGTGCTTCAAAGTTAAGCTCAACGCAAGATCTTTGATGCAGTAAAGAAGGAAATGTGGATAGTCGCAGTTGTAGTAGTCATCAAATATCATCGTTTTGCAGCTCAGTGTTGGTATTAAAACCATATTCGTATATGGCACAAAACACACCATAGTGCGACCAGAAAACTATCAAACTCCACTGCACTGTCCGTACATGAAAGCATGCATATGAGCCATGCTCCTGCTCCTATTTTTCTCTCTGTAATGTAATCTTCGCTGAGTGTGAGGTAGGAAAGTGAGTGCAGAGCCGAGGCAGGAGAGCATTGTGAACCAGGAATTGTATGAGAGGATTTTCAGTTTATGTCCATCTATTCTAATCTAACAAGAAAAACATTTCAAACATGTATAGAACTAGCTATATGCATAATATGAGAGTTTACATGTGAGGAGGAGAGAAGACGACAAAACACTTTCCTTGATTCCCCTACATTCCTCCACTTTTGCTGTGAAGGGGTACAATATATACACACACGCATGCTTTACTTCCCCACTCCATAGATTTCCATTGCATTACATGAACTCGTACAACTGCATTACATATTTTTGTGCAATTGGTCTTCACAATGAACTCCTTGGGTTTGAGCGTCAGTTCAGTTGAGTAAAAAGGAGCACACCAATAATATAAACGCTGAGATTCCAGAAGAGAGACAGGGAGAAATGGAGAGAGAAACGAACGAAAGCAGTTATCACAATGCTCAGCGTCGTCATCATGAGTATTCATGAACGAATGGAAAAGTGAAGTAATTCGACAAAACATCGTGTTCGTACTCGTGCTATGTATAAAATATGGAACAAACAGAGAACAATTGTAAAGGATGAAGGATATTTATCCATACATCCTTACGGCTCTCTCTCTCTCTCTGTCTGTCCGTTCTCATGATCATTTCCATCCTTGTAACCATCCAAATCCATTCCACCAGCACCACCACGCAAAACACTCTTAAACACGCACTTACCTACGCATGACTTTGTCATACGCTTAAGCTTTAATACAAGTGGAAATTAGTGTAAAATGTGAGAAGAAAGACTTGTAAGTAGCCTATAGCCATTGGTGGAAGTATATGCGCAAACGCCATTGCTGCTATTAGTGCAAATAAAAACTTGGTCACTTTTTTCTTTCACAATCATCATAATCATCACATCCACCGGTAATAAAGGCGTATTATTACGCTAAGCAAAAGCTCTCTTCTCACCTTCTGCCACCATCACCATCTTCTCGAATGGAGATGCGGCTAATAGCAATAGTTTATGTGAGCATAAAATGCTAGTGGGCCGAAAAGGTATAAAAGAATAGGGCTTACATTATCGTCACATTTGAAGCATTAAATGGTCTTTGTATATGTATAACAACAACCATTTTCGTGCTTTTCTTATCGGCGTACTTTGGCTCGTATGCAGCAGAATTTTAGGAATCCAACACGCGCTACTCTACCACGCATATTGGATTTAGCTAAAGTGGATAGCTGAGCTTTTTTCCATGAAACGACATGAAATGAAAGTTTGCTTGCACTTGAGACAGGAGTCTTGGAGTATGGTTGAGCTCTCTGTGGGTTTTGCATGTGTGGAGGAGATGCACGATACGAACCTGCTCTATGTACTTATGTATATCGCTTTAGATATGCTATAGCATATCGAAGAGGATCGACCTATATGTCCTCTACTCAACGTTTGGTTTAATAACCTTTTCGCTTCCTTTAGTTATGTCACACGTATGTAAACATGTGCATACGTGCTAAAAAGACTCAAGGTAGGCATACAAGGCAAATGACACGGTGTGGCCGTAGGTAGGTCACTTTCACTGCTTCTTACTACCAACTGTAATCCGTCCCTATACTTCGAGAACAATAGCGGTTATGACTCAAGGCAGGTTTTTGTGCATCGCTCGGGTCACAACGGCATGCTTTTGCAAGCTTCTTCATAATATTTGTGTGTCCACCCAGAAAGGCATAACAGCAGCGATCCATATTTAAAGAGTTAAAAATGTGCAGGAGTCGCTTACGCTCTGTTCCTCCTGAAAGTTGTTTTTTGTTCATATAATGAGTACGCTCTTTCCTTATTTTGCAAGTTCGATTTC
>JAQFZW010001992.1:0-20788 GCA_034687055.1 Heteromurus nitidus
GATTTGGATTTGGATTCTTAATCCAAATCCATAATCCATAATCCAGGATTAAAAAATCCAGGATTGTCCAAGATCTGGTGAGCTGCTTCATTATGTACTTCTCTGCCATTACATATTTCATGTTTGCAAATTGCGCAAAATATACTACAAACATAAATAAGGACAAAATCCTTAATTTAATATAAATTTTTCCAGCCTACTGACGTTCACGGCGTCAAAGGACCTTACGAAAACGTTCAAACTTGATGGCCCCATTGTAGGTGTCGTGCAGTGCAACAACTCTCTCATTCTTGTGAACAGTTATCGGTGCTATGTCAGATTGAACTTGTGCGGAGAAGCTTTTGTTCAACTCTATGAGCTACTCAAAAGTAGAATAATATGTTCTAATAAGAGCTGCCATAAGGAGTATATAGCTGGGAGACATAAGGAGTAAGTTTTCGCTAAATAAACTCATAAAATGATACGCTTTGTATATGATATTTAAGAATTGATTTTATTTGAAGGAAATTCGAGGCTCTCTTTTCCGTTCTTCCATGGCGGACGCTAAAATATCGTCACCTGAGGCTCAATGATACAATGGTCATAGCGAAGGATGAATATCTTTATCCGTAGCCCACATCAAACCAAAATACATTTGATATTCTCAATCCGCCGCGGAGTGCTAAAACATTAATTTTATTATAATCGATTCAGGATTCTAATTTAGATAATTCATGTGTGCATATATAGTATCGATTTTTCATGAATGAATTTACCATACTCAATACTCAGAGAATAGTTTGAAATGTATTATTGAGCTAATTGTAAGAGTTTTTTATATATACATTCATAAAATGCAATTTGATTTATTTGCAAATATACATAATATGTATGTACTATGCCCACGACATTTGTTCCAGAGCGCCTGCCTCTGTTGGCATTGTTGGGAGACTTGCGCGAATACTCATAATTTCACTGAATATATTCAGTGCAAAAAATGCAGCCTTCAGCAGAGTCCGCGTTATCTTTGTTTGCTTTTTGGACGCGATTCGCTGACAATGCTATTTAAACCGTATTGAATGGAAAATAATTAGAGTAGTTGGAAATTTGAAGAAATTCATGTTTTTTTGTATTTATATGCATTAAGTATAAAATGAAATTTTCAAGTTTCCTAATATCTGCAACTTGTAAGTGTACAAATAATTTTTTACACATTCTCGAGGAAAGTCAAGTGACAGCTTTTATCACATAGTCTAGGTGTAAATATATATACCGCATACGGGCGCACTCAAAATGTTCATTTGCCTTGCAAAAACTTCAAAGTGTTAAGCATTTAGTAATACTGAACAGAGAAAAGTGGAAATTAAGTAGAGATTAATCTTTAATTGTGTAATTAACAAAATCAACAATAAATGCATCAATAAAAACATTACATTTTTTCATGCCAAATCGCTGTACAAATGTTTCATTAAGTTGTCTTCTCACCAAAAAGAATGAACGGCATGGTTCGATTTTGAGGCGATAAAAATGGAGAGCGAGAAAAGAACAAATACTTTGTATACTTATATACTTCGTTTGTTAAATATATACTGATGCGGGATGCCGTTTATCAAGCTTTTAACTCTTGTAAACTCGAAAATGTAGTAATAAGGATAAAATGTAGAGATATCATATACTTTACATATATATGTTTATATTTATATGTAATTATTCGTATATCGTACAAGATAATCGGTATAAGCTACAAAGATATTTTTATAGAGCATCGATCGCTTTTTAGTAGTAATCATTTTTTCTTAAACAAACTTTCTCTATATTTAAATCTAATCTGCATAGATTTTGTTGTAATTAGGTCGTACATGAGAGCTGATTACAGGATCGTAAATTCTAAGGACAAATTAACAATGTACAAAATAACTTTGCTACAAAATAGTATTTCAACGGGAGAGTTAGTGGCTTTTTTTTAACAAAAAAGGTAATGTGTTGGCCGATATTCTGAAAGTATATATCACGACTTGAAGTGTGCAGTGATGTGTGAGTTGAGTGCAATTAAGCCATGTTTAATGTGTGGTGTAGAAGAGGTAAATCAAATGTCGTGTGTGATGTGATGTCCCCTTTTCCTGAGATCATAGTCACTAGTGAAGAAAATTCAACAAATAAATTACCCGGTTGCATTAAAAACACAAATATTTTCGTGAAACAACGGAACTGAAGCTGTAAGTAAAGAGAGCTGATTATTTTTCCCTACCGATTGATCATATAAACTTGTCAACAATATAAAACCTACTTAAGCGCAGATGCTAAAAGCTACAACAATTATTTTATACTTATTGAAAAGTATTTTCATATAAAAAACATAGGATACTATAATAATATCAATGAATCAGTTAAACAAAAAACGGTAGTTTTGAAACTTAAACTAGATTAGATCTACTCACGCGTAACATTCTTCAGTCAAAAGTAAATGCAAAAATTCTCCTTAATAAATGAATTAGCACACACGAAACAATATGGTTTTTATGTGAGCTTGGAGCTCACACTGCGACAATGCATTTTCATATCACTTTAAATTCCTACGTTCTACATAAATGCTTGTGGGACAAATGCAGTTTCAGTTTGTGGAAAAATCCATTCTTACATTCCTAATACTCTCGGATTATTATTATTTTTACTTAAACGCGATTGAAAGTGTCATTTTGCAAGTAATTTCCTTCGGGTGTTTGTCTATTAAAGATATTCTTTCGGAAGAGCAAGTAACAAACTGCACATTTTAGCTAAAGTATTTACTAATTAACACAATAATTCTTTTCCCAAATTCACACTTTGCCGACACTTGAACGAATACGGTATATACAAATATTGTACAGTTTGATTTTTAACACTATGAAAATCATCTTACCAAGCCTAAAAATTATTTTCCGCTATATAAAACTTGTCTATTGTTATATTTACAATCCACCATGGCTATTTAGTTACACACGAATCACTAATTCAATAGAATCTAACCTATACTACTTAACAATACCCCTACACTATATAGTATGTACACACAAGTGAAATCGATTTTTCACTAAAAAATTATTTAGACACAATAGTGTTTTTTAGTCATTTTCTGTCTCCCCATTCGGAATTTGATTCTCCTCTTCCTGCTCCTGTTCCTCTTGTTCTTGCTCAATCATCTGACGGATTTCACTTTCCTCCGTGTCTTGTTCCGTTTCCGCAAATTCGGTTTCTGCCCCTTGACTATCGTTTTCTGCTTCATTGCTCTCCTCTTCTCCTTCCCCCTCGCCTTCCGCGTCACCATCGGCGTCATCATCTTGAGATTGGTTGGGGCATACGATAGCTTGGAGGATTTGCATCATGTACATCATCATCGCCCTCTCGTTTTCAGCGCGTTCACGCTCCATTTCCAGCCATTGTCTCTCAATGTCCACCATTTCAGCCAAGTATTGGCCAATCGGGTCATCCATTGCGGAGGACGCATTTGTTGCCGTTGAGGCAACTCGTGGCCGCTTTGCAGCGTTCCCGACCATACCACCACGAGAATAATTATTAAAGCTGGAAGAGAAGGAGCGTTTTGTAGATCTCATTCCGGGAATTCCGCCATTCCTTCCGCTACAAATCAAATAAATAAAACCAATGTAGGGACATAAATATTTAGATCCATCAGCGAGCGTGTAAGTGTAACCCAATCTAGCCAAACAGAGTAAGTTAAGTTACGTGGTTATTGTATTTACCTGGGCGATTCGTCTCCACCAGTTAAGTATGACTCATCATAATCTGACCCTTCCTGGTCCTGATCAAGTTCGGAAGGAAGGGACCCATCTTCCATTGTGATCGTCACATTGTCTTCATGCTCTAATTTCATACTTGTACTGTTGCCACCATTGCGGTTTACGAAAGACATTGAAGTTACTGGAGGACGGGAGAAGGAAAATAAATCATTTGCACACATTCAAACAAATTCAAAAATACAAATATTTACTGCTCTTATTTTTCCGTATTTAAATTGTTATCTTACCACCATTTGCTTTAGGATTGCTAGACTTCTGGATTGCTTTCCCAGTGGAAGAGCGAGAACCTGACGCTTGAGCTTCCATCCTTATCGGTGAATTACCTTCGCTTAAACTCACTTCAGGAGATAACACATTCATACTCGAACTCCCGTTGCTGGAACTGTTCGTTGCAATACCCTCTGGATTGCCGTTTATCAGATGTTGATACTCCTCCACGAAAGCCATATGAGCAGCAATCCTACTGACAAATCACAATGTTATACAAAAATAATAACTTATTATATGGTCCAGCCATACACACGTACATTGATATGCAGACACAAACATTAGACCATATCGCTCATGCACTATATACTCTCACATACATATAAAGCACATTTATACGTATGTATGTACATAGATCATACAAATGTGACAAAATATCATTTTAAGTATACCCTGAGCTGGAGGAGCTGTTGTTGTGAGAATTGTTCATAATGCCATTGCTGCTACCGCTATAGTTTGTGGCAAACTTGGCCAACGCAGGACTCAGCTCAATCATATTTCCCATCGCAGCCGCTGTCCCATTCTTCTTTCCATCTAGAACCTCTCCAATTAGCGTGTAATACGGGAAGTTAAAGCTACGGTAATCCTGCTTCGATTTCTTAATCCGGTAGAAAATGGATGTCAAGTTTTGAATACGATTTTTGCACTGGATGGCAGTTCTATCGTGTCCCATCTCGTGCATGGAATACGAGATCGCCTCCCACACCCGAAAATTTCTGAAGTTGTGCTTCATCTGCCATTGCATTTCCGGGCTTGCCCAGATCTTCAATAAGTCGAACGTCTCTTTGAGTGTGAAATTATTGCTTCGGGCGCGTCTGGAAGCGACGTACATGGCATCATTCTGTCTATCATGCCTGGCGTCGTCCTGAGAGCTGTTATGAGCTGAAATGGAGACGCGCTGAAAGTTCATTGAGGAGGCGAGGCCTCCGTTGCCAATCATTTTCGCCATTTGGAGCTTCCTCTGGGCTTGACGCCGGTGGTGGAGGAGGGCGAGATTGTTGGAAGAGGCGGATGAGGAATTCGTGACGACTGCGTATGTCCTCTGAGGTTGACGCTGAACAAGACCGACTGAAATTCGGGGAGCTTGATACTTTTCTTCGTGTTCCTCGATATACTCGTCCGCGTCTTCTGCTGAATTCAGTGAAGAGTTCTCTCCTTGACCTTCATGTACATAAGGCCTGAAAACAATGAAATGTAAAATGTGTTATTTAATCACAATTAATGTGCATTATATATTACAATATGCAATAATTATTTTTAATTAAGTCCTATAACAACTACGTACATCATATCCAGGGAAGAGGTCACAACTACTAAATGATAAAAAAACTCAGCTTTGCCCGCAGTTCATAAAACGGGATACGAAAGCTACTTTCTCTCACACAAATAGAACGCACACAAATGCTTGCTCTCAGTTGGGTGACGAAAGGACCACTTGGTGTCTCGAGTTATTTTGGGTTACTGTGCGATCGATACTAATCAACTCAAAACAAATCTGCAGTCCAACTATAAAACAAAACAAAAACAAAAAAAATTGCAATAAGAATAATTATTACGTTCTCGAAATCAGCATTTTACAAGCATAACGAAAATGGGTGAAATCATAATATGAATACATTAATCATCACATTCAAAACTTCCATCTTAGTAAACCATATATACATATGCTCTTTATATTTATAACGATGGCCATAAAACATGGTACAATTCAGATAAAAGCTCCTCTTGTCATAACGCTATATGCTCCATTATGTTACGTTCCTCAACACTAGTTTACTTTTTAATGTCTGCACACTCATTTCCGCTCCGCTTTTACTGCCTTTCTCCGAATGAGAGCGACATCCGAGACTCCTCGAGTCGTCTTTCATAATGCACATCGTAATTACACTATATTGTATCGCTGGATGCCTTTACCAAAAATTATTACCTACAGAGCAGAGCTACAAAAAGATGATATCCAGCAAAGTATAAAGTAAAAGCACAAAATCTCGTACATACTTCCAAACCCCTTTGTATGAAAAGTGATAGCTAACTATGGAGAAAGCTGAAAGGAGTACACAGAAACGTATCATCAGAAAGAGAGAGCGCGCATCTCCCCTCCACAAAAGAGATCTCTCTTCTTTTCTCCCGGTGAAACGAAATTGTACCCAAAATTCCATAAGTTTGGCAAATCAATAAAATATTATTCATACTCAAATATAGGAATGAGGAAGATATATATCCGTGGAATAAATCTGGAAGCATATGTATGACTCCAGAGATGAGAGAGAGGTCTCGTCAACCTCATCACTCGACTCGTACGTCGCAGACATCCCAAATCTGATATGAAATCACGGCACATACATAATCGTAAACCAAACCCTTCCTTTTTTTCTCCGCCTCATTTCACTTTCACTTCCAATTTCATTAGATTACCTTTATGGAAATGGAATTTACTGGTGACTAGCAACTGGTTAGTGTCCCACCGCCAGTATTTTTTATGGAAAAGCTGGAAAAGTGTAAGGAGGAAGCTCTTCCGCTTTCCCATGTTCAATAATTTACACACACTTTAATTTCTATTCCCATTATAAATTTTTGCCTACGACCTCGCATGAAAAATACACAACCAACCTGTCCTATGAATTGAAACATTTAATTATAATTTCTCTTACTTGTCTTTCTGCACCAAAAAATCGCTTGAATCCTCCCATTCCTCACTCTCAGAATTGAATCTGTCTGCACGACACACTAAACCACACGGACAACTGTAACTAGTGGTATTTATACTAACTTTCAGCTTTGTTAAATGAGACATTTAACTTAACTGCACAGCAATTAGAATTATTGTAGAAAAATTGGCGACTCAACTCAACAAACTTGAAACGACAAATGAAACTTTGCTCTCACGAAAATTGCTCGTTCTCGTAACTGGGATTGTGAAGCAAAAAAAGCATGTTGCATTTCGAGATCAGGGCAAAAAATCAGCGAGGACTTAACTTAAATTTCCATAATAATTGAGATGTAAATCCCTCGGGGAAAAAAATGACGAAGATAATGATGAATGAAAGGAGACAAACAAACTAAACTGCGCTGCGCACCAACTTTAAAAGTGTACACATGTTCGCTAAATAAAATGCTCCTATCTCATCATTTATGTAAATGATGCTGATTATAACTCGCATCCCCTCACCAATGCAATATATGCATCCAATCGCAATCCAACGTTGAAGCAATCAAATTCACTAAAAACATGCGAGGAGAAGTGTGACGTTATTTACGGCACCGTCAACCATGCGGTCATCCGGAGTCCGGTGAACTACATAAAATATTTACCAACCAACATTTTGTAATCAATCAAAGAGTCGAATCCAGCAAACGATGATGACTTACTTCCTTAAACAACACAAATTCCTCCTCTTCGTCAATACTTATAACTGTCAACAGTTTAATTTAAGGTGCTCGAGCACACTTCGCCGCGATACCGCTCGAAAAGTTAATGAACAAACCAAAGGGACGAAAGGAACCCACCAACACCAACCTAGCCAAAGCCACCTGAACATTTAGAGCAAGTATATAATATTTATCCTGTCTCTGCTGATGTATGAAGAGGAAAATGTTAAATGCACAATTAAGTTTAAGAATCGCTAAAAAGCACCACCAGAGAACCAACCGCGCAGCATTTATAATCAGTGTGTAAAAAAATGTGTGTGTGTGTGTGCATTCATCTCTCGTGTAAATAGACATTGTAAATTTTTGTATCTGACTGAGAGAGCTTATTTAAGCGATATGTAAATATGTAATAACAGAAAAGGATAAAAAAAATTATATTTAGTATAGATATACACAAACTATGGTGTTGTGTGTATTAACTTTTTCTGGTGGAAGAAGAAGCGCACATTTTTATTTATTAGCTCTTCATGTTACATTACGCGGCGGCGGAGAGCAAGATAAAAAAAAATATTAACTTTAGTAGTTGATACCTTAAATGTGGTCCACATTAAACATATGAAAAAAAAGATTTAACAGACACACATTCTTTTCCCAAGTCGAGGCAAACCATTTGCTCGAGACTTTAGTAAAAATATATATATTTATATAATGTTAATGTTTGTGTTGGGATATATGCGTATGAATATATGATGGCACATTAAAATGTATTGTAATTTCAGATAAATAATGAGGATACTTTACTGGTCGATTTTTTGGAGCGCAAGTTGTAGCGTAAGTATATACATGTAGACAAGTATTATGGAGAGGAGACAAAAGCTAAAAAATAGTATTTTAACATGGACGAACCTTTAGTTAAATAGTAAATATGTTAGTTTGTGCAGAGCATGCTCATCGTTAGGGAGTGGAGTATTGTTCTAAAAGACGAAGGAGTATATATTCGTACGAACGAAGCGGTACGCGAGAGACAAGACAAAGCAAAGGCAACAAAAAAAAAACTTTTGGCATAATAAACTACGAACATCCTGTCTATGTGTGTTAACTTTAATGGAAGACTACTGGAGCGATGAATAATACATTACACACATACGTACGTACACACGTTACCTAACATTATTTAACTAACAGACATTTTCCCCCTGTACGAAACTTTGCTGGAGAGATAAACACAAAAAACTACCCTTTTTATTTAGTGCGAGATAAATTCTTCGCAGTTGTGATGAGAGAAGAAAAGGAGAGGAGAATATATATATGTTGCTTGTGAACATTTATTCGTTAGTTAAAAAATAATAATAAGTAAATTGACGATGATAATGCGATATACACATTTTGTGGTTTTGCTTCTCTCCAACAACGTTATCTTCCTCCGAAGCGAAATAGGGTCATATTCGTAATTTGTAATATAATGCGTATATATTATTATGTTCGGATGGAGAATATCATCATCTACGTGATATGATGGAGACTTTTTTAATTATATTTTGCCAGGATGTTATAGCCTAATTAATTGTCTAGCCAGAAGCATACTTATGTATGTGTAGTTTAGTTCATGGTTATGATGAGATCAGGATGTAGATGTAGATGTAATATGAGATGAATATGTTGAGGTTGAGATCGATTCAACTTCTTGGTTCTTATTATCCTCCTTACGTTTTTTTATCCAGTATCTGGTTTCAAATTCCAGAAAGAAGCTACATTTCTTGGAATGACAACTTAAACCATAAGAACCAGTTACCACATCACATCATTTTTCTTTCTTCTTCGAATGAAGATTAATTATTTTCCAATTTCCGCCAAGTTTTGATTAAACTTTTTTTCTGATCATTGCTTTAACCACGTAATTGACGTAAAAGTATAATCTTTCACATTACTTCGAACTACAAAAATCCCCATTATACAGTTCAAATGTACAAATTAACATTAAAAGTTGGTGAATTTTTATTCAAGCTACTAATGATGACGGATCACAATAAGCAACTTCTAATGAAAAAACAACTTGAATCATCTTTTCATCTCTTTGAAAAAAGCTTTTGAAGGTATCACAAATTCCTGTGTGTAGCTGTAAAACTGTAAAACCCACGTAGCTTAATGTACATTTTTGGATTAACATCGCTTCTAAATAATTATGCATAATCATAAAACAAGTCTGACATCATCACTGCAGCTCAGTAGTCATCCCCCCAAAAAATGTGTGTATATCCGCTTAGGCATTTTTCTCATCTACCTATGCTAGCATATATCAGAGAAGAATGTACTGCTGTAGCAGGAAACTGTTAAAAACAGAGAGAGATGAGAGCGATGCAAAGACGCAACAATGTGAGGAGAGAGGACAAAATTCACTGAATTTACGTTATCCTCGGATCCCTATTCACTATTGCATTAGGGATATTCTCTTTGTTAGAGAAAATGCAGGCGACCAATGCAATGCCATACAAGCATGGCTTATAGCATGCATCCTTCATGACAATAATGTGAACAAGCGTGGAGGATCGAGCAATATATATGCAGCGCGTAGTATATTGTATTGTATACTTAGGATATTTTTATGTATCAAGAGAGCTTCTAGCAACAGTCAAAAGAGAATTTACACACACAAAAAAATTCTCCCTATATCCTCTCCACAATTCCCCTTTCACGGTTCCCTCATGTACCTATCTATATACCTACATAAAAAAAACTTCACATTTTTACAAGACGAGACTACGGACAAAGAACCATGAACCAGAGACCACGGACCGAAAAACCTTGAAAGTTTTTTCTCTCTCATGTGGAAACATATATATCCGATGGAAAATCAATGAATGAAAAAAATATATATTTAATCCATTTTCCAGATTTAGACAAGTTTGTGCACTGACACTGAACATTGATTGCACTAATCAGTATTTCCCTTGCTTCTCTTGGCTTGGGTTAAATTTAATGAGAAAACCATGCAAAATATTAGGATGAAATGATATATTGCGAGATTTTTCCCAACTTCACAAATTTCAATGTGACCTCCATTCTTCCAGCTTTAATTTAAGGAGAGACATCCCATCGTCAATCCTCATGATAGATTCAAGAGTTGAGGCGAGACACATCATGAATGAATTACCATGTCTGATATGTGTGCATCAGACAAAAAACTACCCCAAAAATTCAGATTGAAATTTGATATCAATTTGCATTTTCCATATTTCCACCAGAATCTAATAGAGAGCCACTCTATTTCTCTTTAATCTAATCAGTACGACGATGCAGAAAATACATTTGTACGAAAAATCATATCTTGCATCCTTTTTTATCAGTCATTCATCATATCAGCGGAACAACATATTATTTTGTGGCTTGTGGAGTATGGATCCCAAACCGGAAAATGTTTGCAAAAAAATAAAACAGTGTGTAATACAATTTGCCTCCTCGAGAGTATTCCCTGTCAACTCATAAAAATTATTGTCATTCAATGATGATGATGATGTTTTGATGATGAACCACCTCACCTTAGCAAAACACACATAAGGTCGACAACACAAACATTGACGGAAAAACTATTACTTCTCTCTCTCTCATTCATTCATTGACGTCTGTAGTCGATAGGTATACACATCAAAAATACGGAATTATATATACGGAAAAAAATTATTGGAGATTCCAATCCACGAGAAATATTGTGGAGTAATATGTCCACAAGAGAGTGTGATATATTATTATTGTGTAAAGGTAGACAATGTAATATTCTAAGTGCGACAGAGCAAACAGGAAATGCAAACAAATACCCACCTTGAACTTTTTTCGCACAACTCCACAAAACTTGACGAGAAACTACAAAAGGTTGATAAGAGGTCAAAGACACGTTTTTTCCTCTCTTCTTATCCTGATGACGATGAGTAACGATTAACGATATGCTTATTATTGCACTCACGTCATAAAAGCATACACATTCCCAGATTTCTCTGAAATAATGCAATTTGTTTTGCAATTTAGAACTCTGGCACTCTGGATATTTGAAAACTAATTGCACGACAAAACACTCACTTTTTATATGACTGATTTGATTTGGGAGAAAAAAAGTGAAAGAATGTATCACTTTTTCACACAAAAATATTTCCACTTGATTTCCTTGTTGGAAGTTTGGAAACCCGAATCTCGGATCGGATTAAAAATGGCGTTCGCTAAAGTGACGACGATGATGATGATGGAATATATATGTATAAACGGAGTACACACGGATATTTATCTTTTTTAAATACACTTTGACTCTTGTGACTCCGCACAGCTCCGCCACAAACTAGAAACTGAAGCTAAGTATAATAAGTGAAGAAGTTTATGATGCACACACGCTTCTCCGCGTAATATGTACAAAATATTTTTCAACTATACACAAACATCCTTTATACTTATTTTAACGGTACTTTTTTTTAAAGAGGATGTGAATATGACTATGTGTGTTCCCAATATATGAGCGCACTAAAAGTTGCATACAAAGAGCAGCCAAGTAAGAAGTAGCATTTATTAAACAAGGGTTCTTTTCCACACTAACTACAAACTGCTCCACACATTTTCCTTTTTCCCAGTCGCATTTTCGGAGAGAAGGGAAAACTTACATGATGTTTGGTTGGTTCTCTAAAGATGGTTCACAGGAGTACTGAACATTAAAGGGAGCACAGGAAAGTAAAGTACATTACAAAATATTCTCGCTCCTATATGTTTCGCCACTGGGTTTAACGCAAATGCAAACGCTCTCTTCTGCTCTCGCTGGAAAGGAGCTTTTCTGCTGTTAAAAGAGGCAGACGAAGAGTGAGAGAGAGTGAGTGAGAGGGAGAATAAAAAGCCCGAGATCCGCGACGAACCGAACTAAAAGTAAAGTGAACAGTGAATGTTAGAAACTAAGAGGGATCCTTTTTTCATCTACATTCATAAACTTTGTGTATAGGTTTTAGTTGCAATGTGTGAGAAACTGCACACACAAAAAAATAGTAAAGCTGTGCTCTCTCTCTCTCTCGCTCCTTTCTTTTGTACGTGTGGAGTGTGGACGGAGAGATGGAATGAGAGAGAAGCCTTTTCCTTTATAAGCTTTTTGGATAAATAAAGTGTGGATAGATACCTAAAGGTTTTTATATAGTTTATGTATGTATGTATGTAGGTATATGAAAAGGCTTAATGCTCCGTGTCCGTATCCATCTCCGTGTGCGGAGTTCTAGTAGATGAGTGTGTGGAGAGCTGAACCTGCTTTTACTCTAGCAATATTCGTTAGCAAGCCACGTTATGTTTTTAGCTAACTACAAATATGTTACATCACGTTTCATAGTTAAAACTAGTCAACTAAAAGAGAAGCTCTACTAACAAACAGTAAGCTTGCCTGCAGATGGGGAGAATCGGGCACGGAGAAGAAAAGAGAGAGAAAAAACTGGGCATGGGAGGAAGATGATGATGATGATGATAATATGGTGGTGGCAATGGCTAAAGCTGCAGGAGAGGATCAAGTTAAGTTTCACACAAAGAAAATAAGGAGACGGAACATAAATGTAATGAAAGTGTAGTTTAGCAGAGAGGCAAAATAGGTTTAGTGTGCAGGCGCAGCACACAAAATATCCACATTAAAGTATGGAGAATGTATATATGAAAAGCCTTTTTCTTATTGGCTTCTTCCTCCCGAAGAAGACGAAGAAGTTTGAAGATGATGGAGAGAGAGAGAGATGCAAGGATGATGATGATCATCTTTGCAACATTTTGTTAAATTGTAAACGGTTCCGTTCCCAAATATGTATTGGATTGTGTATAATACGTGTATAGATATAGATCTGTACTGCCATAAGCCATAAAACCATAAATTTTTCATCTTTACGTTACTCATTTTCTTTATATCAGAGATAGAAAAGAATATATTTTTGGTATGAAAAATGACTGATGTTGAATGCTGATCTTGGATGAGGATTGAATATTCATAGAATAGAGAGGCTAAATGCAATTGAAGAAAAAGAAGCAGATGTGATGAAGGAGTGGGAGCAAAGTAAAATGTCGCTATTCCAAGAAAATTATGCGAGTCCAAGCCCAATCATTTTTAGTTTGAAAAACTGGTGATGAAGATAATTCACAGGAATTGGTTTGGGTAGTTGTTTTTGCTATTATATTTTACATTCTTCGAGCACGCTCAAAACTTTTATAATATTTCACCTCCAATTATTAACTCTGTTGCGAGTGAATAATTGAGGAAGGAAAAAAGAAGTTTATAGGAAGTTTATTTTTTGTCTCAAAAGACAGATTAGCGACGTTGTCGCCACAAAACCCCCTGCTTTCAAAAATAATAGTCGGTTTTCGATGCAATAATTATGAAAAGAGTTTTGTACATGTCGCATGCAAACTCAAGTTTGCGGTTTTAGCTGAAAGCATGAAAAAAAGCGTCGCTCGGCAAGTATCACACATTATACCAGACCAGACCACCACGAGCTCAACTCCAATTCAACTCCACTCCTCCATATCGAAGCCGAAAAGCCCAACCCAGAAGAATATTATTTAACGTGTGGAAAAACCTTTTATACTAAACATTGTAGCATTTAGCGTAGCCAGCAAAAAAATATATATATAAGGCAGACGCAATTGTACGTAAATGTCGATGATGATGATGGTGATGATCATGATGACGATGACGAAGGAAGTTTTTTTTCTCGCGCGGGCGTACTAAACTAAACTCCATTTAACATTAGCCAATATCTAAAACGAATAGTTAGCGCAGTGTGCACCTGCTCACATAATCCTATTTTGTTAGGCTTCTCTCTCTGGCACTGTGTGCCTCTCTCATTTTTTTCGAAATTGTGATATGCGATACTCCTTGTGTATCTTGTGCAGCACGAAAACATGGTGGCAGCCATACACAGCCACATGGAGTAATAGAGCATTACTGATGCTACACTAGTTAAAGTTAATTGCGTTGCCAAAAAAATATTTTTTTCCCTAACGTTTCTTCTCTGAATACGTGTCCAATCCATGTACCATGTTGAAGTCTTGTTTCCAACAGAAAAAAACAAACTTGCCTAACTCCAATTTTGCAAATGTTGGCTCAACTCGAATTGCATGGATCTTGGGTATTGGAGATTGTTACGCAAAAAGAGTATATTTATTTCGGAGTATATTTGATATGGCTTTTTTGCGACATGATGTGTGCATATGCATGCGGCATGCCATCGCATCGTTCACATCGTCATTATCATAATTTTCGATAAAGGCTGAGCGCTTTTGTATTAAGAAGTTCGTACTATGACTGTGCTTCTAATTGAATCTATAATAAGGTTACCTTTGACCTTTACACTTTCTTTTGGTAAATTCTCCATGTTCGATTAACTTTTAGCGAGGGAAGCATATTAAGCGAGGGGTTTGAATGTAATTTATATATCGTTTATAAAAGTCATATTTTTAATTAATACACGGATCTTACCTGCAATTTGTCAAAATGGTTTTATATCAGATTTATCCGATAGTAAAAAATTATTTCAGGAAAATCACATTTCCGTCATTCAAAGAGAATCGGTACGTGTTGAGGTTCACAAAAATGCACATTTCATTCCTCCTGGTTTTGATATTGGATGTATATATCTTGAGCGATATATCTGTCATTGACACTAACACATGCAATTGAAATGGAGGTTTTCCAACACTCACAAAACTTATATAATACTTTATGCTTCACTCTTCACATTCACAGAGCACACTTTTCATCTCTCTCTCTATTCTCTCATAGAGTATGTATATGCAACGGCCACCACAGGAATAAATGATTTGTTTAAGGATTTTACATCTGTCCAGGTCCACTTCCAGGATTAATATCACATAAAGGCGAGAGGAAATGAAATGAAAAGTTAGAGAGAGAGTTGTAGAGTTGTATACACACACTGTCTGAACTGAAACAGGACCAAGACGAAAAAGGAACAAAGGGAGAGAGATATATTGTTGGTTTACGACTGAAATAGTTGATACACTCGACAAGTCTGCATAGCTCTCTGGCCAGGAGCACAGGTATGATTCGACTGTCGCTCTTGATGTGACGTAAGGTTTTTCAAGGAATTACTCATGTAAACTCCCTGCACAGCGTACCTTTACTATAAAAGTAAAATATTGCAATTAATGATAATATGACTCACTTTATAGTTTAGTTTGATTCGTCATAATAAAAAAACACGATGACTCCGCATGTATAAATGTGTGTCCACTCTTAATTATGATAAAGTTATACACACGTTTCAAATAAGGATTTAACTATTTTTCCCTTTTCCAAAAAAAAACTTTAATTACAATTCAATTCGAATGGAACAAAAGGCTAACTATTTTTTATGGAAAATTTTTACGACTAATTTTTTAGCTCACTTAATTCTCCTCATGGCCAACAACTTACAAGACTTTATGGTGGTAATGTGATGTGATGCGAGCTTATGGAGCTAGATTGGATCCAGATTGGAAAACAAGTTGTATATGACGATGCTCAACATTCAGCTAATTATTTTAGAGTTGAGAGTCCCTATCAACTATACTAGAGAGAGAGCATTGATATTTAATTTTTTTGAGAGCGAGAGACGACCGAGGACAAAGGCGTAAAATGGAATCGAGCGCCGATATACTTGCAAACTACATGTTTCAACTGAGGTGAACAAAGTATACTATCATTTTAAGAGCGAAAACGACAAAAGTCCACCATGCACAAAAAAAGTACGCAGGATGAATATTTATGCTGATTTCAAGTCTCTTTTACAATCAGAGGAAGAGAACTGAGAGAGCGGTTAACTCTGAGGAGGATTAATGCGTCTTTTTTTAAACTAATACTCAACTAAACATTGTCAAGAAAAAATAGATAGTATTTATATGCTTCTATCAATTCAATTCTACATTATGAGCATATATTTATATTATTTTTGGGGGGACACATGGAACATGTAAATGGAGGATGGATGAGGAGGAGGAGGAGGAATGTTCATGCAATTAGTGATGGAGCTACAAGATTACATGTAGAATATTATGGATACACTTTTGCATGTTAAAATTATAACCACTCTTTCAAACTAACTTTAATCTTCAAACAGGGGAAGGTACTAAAAATATATGTATAAGACGAATAGGTACTTTTTTTACATCATGTCATCCATCCCACAACCACAATAATTTTTCAGACCATGATGATGCTCATAAAAATTCGTAATCTATAATGATTGAGGTACTCTCTCCTGCATTACATATACGTTCTTCACCTTTATGGAACCAGTATTAGGGATTATCTAACTAACCAAAGTTAAAATACGACCTGATGGCGATATCGCATCATTAGAATATACAATATGCATATAGATAGATAGAGAGAGATGCATCCACATCCATGAGCCAGACTGGGGATGATATGATGATAAAAACAAAACGAAGTTTGGGTATCCCACAGTTTAGTTTAGTAACTTGGTTTTATATTTTTCCTTTGAAAAATACTTTAATAATGCTTTTGTCAGTAAATGTTTCATCAAAAAAACGTAAGTGTGTATGTGGATAAAAGGGAAAAAGGGCGACAGCCCAGCCAAGCCAGCTGCCTACCTGCCTACTGCGCCAAAAGGTATATATAATATATTATGTATCCAATACCTGCGCTCTTTATCTTTAAAAAAAGTAGACGGACAGGTATGGTTAGTGAAGGTACGCTAATGATAAAAAACGCGTCTACATTATTACATGGATTCCATGCCTGTTGGCTAACTAATCTTAGAAAAACGCTGCATATAAATATGGTTTGGTGTCCACACGCTAGTTTGATGGGAGTGCGAGAGGGATGCATGGAACGAAGGAAAATGGAATGGAGCCAGGTGTGTGCTTGTGAGCGAGTGTGTGTGTTCGTAAGAAAATGCATATATATGCGCTATTACTTTTACTACAGTCAGCGTAGTGCTCTCTTAAGTTATCCCTTAGCCAGTATACATGCTTTTTGTGCTGGTAGTTGTAGTTGATCTTCATCCTACCCATTTTCCCTTTTAGCTAACTTTAACATGGTGGATAAAAAGTACAGTACACACCGTCACCATCACCATTTTAGATGTGTACTTTTAACATACTACCCAACAAAATAATAATAATGATGGTGGGGGATCGGAGCGGATACACACACATTTATATTTAATGTATGTAAGTTGAGTGGAGAGATATATATATTATATCCCTTATTTGATGAACGTATTCAACATATATCAAACATTCTCCTTACTTACTTTAGTGATGCTAACTTGAGCTCAGTTTGTTGAACGTTAACGTAACGTTGAATTGGATTGGAATATGGAAGGTAGCAAGAAAATTATGATTGGGGATTGTACTTTACTTTTTACACTGAGAAAAACAAATTTTTATATCCCCTCTCTCTCGCTTCTCCACCACCACCAACCACCTCTCTCACCTTCTTCTTCGGGTATACTTTATTTTTGATCCCTGTGCTAGCTACTAATCATAATAATGTATGTAAACTGGGGTTGGTTGGAAAAAACTAAAATGTTGAGTTAAGCTAGTGTAGAAGCACATAATAATCTTGATGTTTGTTAGACTCGTTTCAAATCAGGAGAAGGGGACAAAATAATGTGTGGTTTGGATGTATGTTATGTGTGGATGTACGCTTTGTTAAAAAGTTTTTCCGAGATGGTCCCCGTTCAACGCTCTCGCTCTCCATTCCATCAATTTTTCACTCTTTTGAGAAAGAATAAAAGAGGGATGATGGTGATGGCGATCGTCAAAGCATCTTGAAGATAATGGTACATTTTTCTTATGCACATGAGTAGACGTTATATACATGACCAACATATCCTATTTCTCCTCTCATTTTACTAACTTTATTTGGCTTCACTAACTTTTTCAGTGAAGTAAAAATTGTGTGTATCACACATAAATGCTAATAATGTATGGATGTGTGGCTTGGTTGGAAGGTAGTATATGAAAAGGTAGAACGTGACTGGACTATTTTTGGCATGAGGGGGTTGAGTTTAGAGTTAGTTGACTTTACAAAACAAAAAATATGTACTTAACTAGAAAAGCGTAATGATCATCAGCGTAGTAGTAAGCATATATATCCGTAAAATGAAGAGGAGAAGACGGAGCGAGAAAAAAAGCTCTTGAACTCGGGTTGGATTTGGATTGGAACTGGAAGGGAAAATTTTTATGTGGTTTTGCCAATTCAAGTTGACCTTGAGCAAGTCTGTAGACCCTAATCTCAATTAAAACTTCGACGTGGATGTGACCACGCTCCTCAAAATATACCTTCCAGCATAGTTTCTCGTTTGGGTGGAGATGGAGATGGCTCTGTGATCGAATCAGAGAGTTGCGCTGGACAAAAAAAATTAACGTGTACAAAAGATACAAAAGATTAAAGTAAACTGAGCAAATGTGTCTTTGATGATTTTACAACGTTTTAAAAGCAAACTCTGTTAAGGTGCGGACATATACGGACATAATATTATGTGTCATAGTCATACTCTCATGCTTTCTTATTGATGATCTTATGATTCAGAGAATATATTCTCATGTGGATAATGCATAGAGGATATTATACTTTAATTATGTATAATGGGAGGATGACGAACAATGTATTATGTTACGAGTTTCAACTGAATAAGGAGAGACGTGGGCTAACATTAAATTCTTCTCGTACTTTAGTCGCACCAGTCACTTTACAACATTTCAAGTCAACATTTTTCTTCTTTTCAGTTTACTCTTTTTATTTTATTAAACTCGCTTGTTGTTATTGATGTTTGTCATATTGATGCTGCAGGATGGCTCTTCTTGCTTTGTAGTAAATGCTATAACGTGGAATGTTACGCGTGTTTTACACGATGGATATGAGTAATGTAGCGAAAATGGTAGCATTTTTGTTCGCTCCGTTGAGTGATCAAATTTCTGGCTGAATCATCGTCATCCTTCGACAGAAAAAAAACTAGCAGCGTGAGTTGGATTAGGATTTGTATTGTTATTGTGTATATATAATGTACGTATGCGTATTGATTGTGCACTTCTACATTAATTATATATTTGCCTCCATTTAAGTTTACCTTGTTTGTCGATATGATCAATCATGAGATTATAAACTAGCTTTCGTGATACAAAGATACAATAAGTTATCAAACATTTTCTCTGTAAGATTTCCAAATTTAAGGTTTCAAACCCAAGTAATAAGTTGGATAATTATTTCTCACTCACAAAACAATAGAAGAGAAATATATTTATATAACGAAGACCTTTTTGTATCTTTTCACAAGTTTCATCTTTGAACTCTCCGATTTTGCTTTCATTTCTCTCGGATATAATGTCACCTACGCAAGAGATCTTCTCCGGATATGATGACAAAAGAGGAAGCTGAGAGTTGTGGAAAGTGACAGAAACAAATCTGCTCCTGTTTCCACGCATTTTCCTATTGATTGCCTTTATATATACGCTCTTTTCCGCTGGTTACTCCCACCGTCCCATCCCAAAGAAATGCCTACTGATACTGAATATAGATGGTGAGAAGTTGTATTTGTATCGAAAAGTGTGAATTATGCTTACAGTAAAATCTAATAATGAAAAGTTCCATACATTTTATGTGGGGTTCTTTTCCCTTTTGCTTTGGTCGGAATGGATTTTAATGAAAACCTAGGAAGCCTTGCTGGAATGCTATATTTGTGCCGAAAGGAAGATACAATATTTGAACGCTTAAAAAGTTAGTTCATAATTTTTTAAAAATCATCAGGTAATCAGTTCCGATCATTAACAGACCGAGAAGCAGAGCAACGAAGTTAGCAAATCATCTGCATTAAACAGAAGAGAAGAAAATATGTGTTAAAATCAAAGCTGAAGCACGCTTCTTTGAAGAGTAGGAGTCAACAGGAATGTGCGCTTTAATAAAAGAAGTTAACTCCAAAAGTACACACAACCAAAGTTTCTATTTGATGACTCGGCGACGACGATGATGATCTAATACCTCTTCTTTCTCTCTTTCTCTCTCTCTCATGAAATCAGGGTAGGTAGGAGTCACATAAATCCAGATAAATATTATGTGCACACACACACATACGTACTGTTACAATTTTTCTCTCACTTTATCATGCTCCATTTGCAAAGTGTATTTCCACCACGCTTCGCTCTGTGGTGGTAATGGTAAATGCCAATGCCAATTCTCTCCCTCACCCGCTCCGGATCAAGTTCCATTTTCTCTGGCAGAGAGAGTATATAGATGAGAGAGAGAGAGAGAGAGACCGGAGCAGTTTACACTCCGAGAAAATATATACATACTAGATGCCCGGGTGCACGCAAAAGCGTGCACTGGCGAATGAGTTTAAAGATATCGGAAACAGCATATATAATGC
>JAQFZW010001993.1:0-20787 GCA_034687055.1 Heteromurus nitidus
TAAACAAAGTCGGTCAATGACCTGTGTCAAAGAATCAGTCAGGCAGCGACCCACCTAATTTTTTTATGTTTTAGGATGCTTCCACCACATCAAACATGGGTTTCAGCAGAGAAGCATAGGTCATGACAACATTTTCTTGACGGACCTTCTTCGTAGGCGTCGGGTCGCAAGGGTCGCAAGTCTCAAGCACCATCATGGGCAGGCAGGGGTGGTGCAAATGTGCATTTGACTGAAAAATGTATCATCGATATTGACACCATAAGTTCGAAGGTGGTATACGAGTAACATATGCATGTATGCCAGATAGAAGCATGTAATAATGTCCAGTGTATTCTCCATAAATCTACTTAATCCTTATACCCTGTTCAAGGTTTGGTAGTCTATTGTGAAATGGATACAATGTGCGGAGGAGTGTGTTCAATACGAGTTTGAGACCGATTGACGTTAGTCCTTTTTGGTTTGGAGGAGCTAATTTTAAAATTCAACTTTGAGTGAGCTGTCTGTGTTTCGTACGTAAAAATTATGTCATTGTCATTATATTGATGACATGATCAATGTGTTGTAATGAAATTTTGTCTAAATATGGCTATTTAATTGCAAAAGCCAAAGAGTCAGCTTTATGGGGTATTATGAATCAAAACGAGGAGTTATCCATTACTCAACAAATGAGGTGGTCTAGTTGACGCGAAGCGAATCACGCATTCTTAATATAACCACAATTTTGCTTAAAACAATTTTGTGATTAGACCACAAAAACAAACAAAAATGGCTCCACGAAACCAAAAGGTTAATGTATTCATGCTGTCCTTTCAACTTAAATTAAACCATAATTCATAGTATATACAATGCTAATTATGTATTACTATATTAATACCCCTGGACCTGGACAAATTCCATATCCAAGCATATTTGTGAATTGGGCTCATTGGAAAAAGTGAAAACGATTGGTAATTTATCAGGTTCCATATTTATGCGCTGGCATTTCGGAATTATATTTATGTGCGTAACATGATAATGTGAATGTGCGATTCCTTGTTCTGAAAAATTAAATCTTCAAAGTTATGTCATACTTCATAAACCACGAACTTGTTCGTTTATTATGCCTTTCGCCTTTCTTTTGCGTATAAAATATGCCTTTCCTGCTTCTGGTTTCCTTTGTGGCTTTCACATACATGTAAATCCTACCAGACTACTCAACCATCCAAATTTTAATGTCATCGTCATCATCAACCACCCATTTTAACGGACTTCTGAATTGACTTTTCTTACTTCTCCGTACGCGGTATCATCACTTTTCCGTATATTATGAGTAAGTGTACATGTATTATGAATATAAAATAAATTTTACTTCATAATCCATACTAGTCTAATTCTCAACGCGTATCACCTTAGCCTTCGAGTGAGAGTCTTAAATGAACTCTTTAAAATGTTTTCACTACACATATTTCGCGGGGAAGTTTTATTACTGACACTTGTTCTGTCCCTACTTTCGACGTGCTCCTGGAGTCAGGAAGATGAGCCAGTAAGCAAATTTCATCAGTATTTTTCCGAAAGAAACATGTACATAAATAGCTTGTAAAAGTAGTTATAATATAAATCTCCAGGAAAGTCACGACAATATCACGGCACAACTCCATCGGAAAGCAAGAAGTGTAACTTACAAATGCTCACGGAACCGTTGTGTAAATGGCGTCTGCAGACCAATGACTTACGAAGGTTCAAACCCACCAGGATGGTGCCGAAACCTGATACCCCACAGACAGGAAACGAAGTGCGAGTGGCAGAGAACTTGTTGGAGTAACAATCATTGCAGTGTCACATCATACAAATGTGACAAGGTGTACGAGGACCTCCGCGGAGGGCAACCCAAAAGCGTTTTCAACTTTAACTGTAACGGCGATCACTGCACAATGACTCGATGTCAAGGAGGGCACTGCTCTAACGTTATGGGCGTTTCGATGGACAAGTTGCAAACATTCATCCGCCAATTCCCAAAGTGTGAAGATGTGGAAGGGAGAAAGAGAAAGAAACGGGCTCCAGGTGCGGTTCAAGGCTTGATTGACTATTGTTGCGAAATTGATCAGACATGGAGTGGGACTGTGTTTACGCTGCGACCGATTCGAGGTTAAAGAGTGATATAATCTTATATTACCGAAATCGATGTTCAAATGTCGAATAAATGTACAATTTTCCCATTTTAAAACTGGAATAAAGATTGTTGTTTGCATTTCAATTAAATGGTACATATCATGACTCATGATTCCCAAGTGAGAAATGAAGTCCTCGCGTAGTGTACCATTTAGGTTCACCACACGGACCAAACTAATTTCATGAGCTAGAGGAAATTTTTTGTTTATGAACTGGAGTAAACTTCCGCCGTATGCCGTAATGTTTACTTTGGTTTCTGATGATGCAAATGAAGTGGTTAAGAGTTTAAATGGGTTAGCATTTACGCACGCACATCCTTTAACACTGTATCAGAATGTGCGTAATGTGACACAATTGCGGACTTATTTGTCCCAGAAACAGCTTGATTCAAATCATTTATGGACAATAATTTGTGATCAGTAAAGTCATATGTATATTGTACTTCAACCATCACATAACTGCACAGTTGATGTCGATAACACATAATCCGACAAATCTCTATCTCGTTTTATTCCGAAATCAAAATGAATCCAGTGCCCCACGTAAGTTTAGTAAGATTGTCCCTACTTGTAGGAATATTGTTGCATACCCTCTCAGTTCAAGCTAACGAGAATAATGCACAGAAATCCGTCCAAATTAACAAGTTCTGTAGTCCAGGAAAGGTGGTCACAATATTTCCAGGAACTTCTCGTCGAGAAGAATGTTTGGAAGTTGTCAATGGACGAAACTGGACAGGATTTTTGTACGACAGCGACACACTAAAGCCATTGGATGCAACCCATGCAGCATCAGTGAAACTGAGCTACTCCAACGCAGATCTACCCTGCAAAAACAACGACTGGAAGTCTGCCTCCTCCGTAACTTCGTTGGCGAACGTCTGTAAAAATAGTCCAACAGAAGATGAACCTTTGTAAGGATTGAAGCATTTTGCGTAGATTGTCTAGTATAATTATGGTATTTTAATGAGATTTTATTATATAACCAATAACAGATTTATCTTTCTGACGAACGGAAAGCTCATGTGGCGAAGCGACAAGTGTACTTGTGGCAAGTGCAAAAACTGGAGACCTCTCGCTGTCAACTATTACATCGATGGATTGGGATGCTCTACCAATGATGGCAAGGGTGCGACGTATAGTGGACTTGAGTCTCATCAAATTTTAAGTTATTGCAGATCACAGCTTATGGTAGGTTAACATAGATTGCCTGTATTCACAATAGAGCTGATAAGTGTTCTCATTGTTATTCTTGAGCATTTAGTTTTTTTCTGTACTTTAGGACGAACAGAGAAAAGCTCTTCGGTGGGACATACTCGTCACAAAGATTTTCATAGGTGTGCTAGTCATAACTGCGTTCTTCTACTTATTAACAACGTTAGCATACGGACTTCTCTGGAAGAGACAGAATTTACCTGGAAAAACTCTGTTTTCTGTGGTTCTATCCAGAACATTGATGTACGTATTTTGGAGTGCGGCATACTTTGGAGGGTTGTACAGATTAGATATTGGGTGTCCGGGAGTATGCCAATCTATCGGTACTTTTCACGCGCATTTACGCAGAATTAAAATTAAATGGCGTGGTAATTTTTATTCGATTACTGTAGTGCACTAACTTTAATTGCAGGGATTTTAACATATTTCTTTCTAATCTCGGGATATTCATGGACTCTCCTGCTAAACTACGATTTTTGGAAAACATTTAGGTATTCTTGTCATTGTATCAATTTAAACTAAATATAAGGTTAAACCTGATATTTAAAAGGGTGTTTGCTCAACGTCAGATCGTTAAGGCCGGCTAGGGACAGTACCAGTGTGAACAAGACATTTCTAAAATATGCATGTTTTGGAATAGGAGCACCTTTTCTTATCACAGGAATAAGTGTGCTACTCGACTACGTTCACGGGTAAGTTCACGGGACAAATATTATTTAACCGAATATCGCAACCGCACCACGGATTTACTTTCTCGACTGATATGTCTTTGTAAATCTTAAGGGAAAACACGGATCCAAACTTCATTCCAAACTATGGCAAGGGCATATGCTTCATGGTGGAGTGTGCCCATGGCTTTTATATTTACGCAATACCTGCCTTCTTTCTCGTCCCATCGTTTATATTTGCACTACTCACATTTTATGCACTGTATCGAATCCGAGTTGACACTGAATGCATCAAGGAAGCGAAGCACCACCACCACAGTGCACAAGACAGTGAAAAGTCAAGGTTAGTTTAGTAATGCAAGAAACATCGTCATTTATTCGTTGCATGACTTATTAAGTTTACCCACATAAAAATTCCATATTTGATCTAGTTTTCGTCTGTACATTAAACTATTCGTGGTGATGAGTATTAGCTGGCAAATTGAGCTCCTTGTCTGGGGAATTCAGAAGGTCGAGTCTGCCCAAGGTGTCGACTATGGGCTTACCAGGGCAAAGATAATCTTGCTGATATTTCAATGGATAGATTTGCTTGGAACATCCATTATCATTTTTATAGTGTTTGCTTGCAAAAAGAGCACAATGTCACAGTTGAGAGGGATGTACCCGAGATTTAATTGTGAGTTAAGATTAATTAAACCGTGCAACGTAAAATATGTTAAAAAATTCTATCATTGCTAAAACTGTCCATAAATTGTGTTATATGCTTGCAGCAACCTGCGGATGGATCCGGAGAATGCGAGAAATATTCCCATTGCATGCGTCAAATGAAGCTGCCCCTTTATCACCATCACCAGTGACTAGGAATAGCAAACAAAGTTAAACGCTTTCCTTCTGATAATTTGCAAAGAATCAGTACAAACCTAGTTTAGGCTAGTATTGTAGCATATGAATTTTATATAACATCCAAGCAACTTTATGATAAAGTTGTATAAAACATTTTATACAAGTCTTGTACTACGAACTGTCCGAATCGGAAAGCATTTCATTTTTCATCGATACTGAAAATTTAACCAATGCCTATATGCCTATATATAGTTCGTCAGTAGTATTGTCCGTTGAAGTTGTAACGTGGTTGTAACATGCGTGTGCAAATTCTTACGAAGAATCATTGCCGAAAGAATACATTCGTGAGGACATTTAATGATTACACGAACTGTATACATATAATCTTGCATTTACAATGATAGCGTTCCACAAATCCATTTTCCCAAATTTAGCTTCCAATGAACTTCACGCAGCTTAAATTTCTTCGCCCAATCAGCTGAATTTCATAATGGCGAAGTTTTCTATATGAGCTCAAAAGGTGTGAAGTTCATTGTTTCCTCTTCAATGCTTTAATGTTTCACGGAATTCTCACAAAAATAAAATTTCCTTTATTCATGAAAACAAGTTTCTCATGCGAAATGATTGTCTGGAAGAGATATAAAAAAGTTTTAAAAGAAGCTTTCATCTCATCGTAAGTAGGTACGAATTTAAAGTATTCATCGGTATATTACAACGTAATTTCGATTTTATGAAACATATGAAACACATACCAAACAACGGTTATTAATTCGCCAAACTTCTTAAGGGGAAATTTTGTCCACGTATAATCAGTCGTGGTGTGCCTTCATCTCAGTTGAAACAAAGGCACAAAGAATTCCAAACCGTATATATTTAATTTCATCCATAATATATAATTATCTTAACTAAAACTAAGATTCGTTAAACTACCTCTGTCAGCTAAATGAACAACACACCATATTACATGCCACCGTACACATGCGGAATTTAATGCAAATAAAAAGGAAAATCCAATTTTTATCGTCGCCTGTGTCATTTAGGGAGTAAAAACCCCATCCATCTTTTGATTGGCATTTTCAACAATGCCAACTATATTTAGCATTTGACGACTCTACTAGTTGGATGAGAAGAATGAGTAGAAATTTCCTTCCCTGTGCCAATCAGTGTGGCATTTATTTAATTGTGCAAACACGCTCCATTCATGAAAGAGAAACAATGTGGACAACTATATAGTGCAACCGTCACGGGTCAACCTGGCAATTTTTTTAAAGTCATTTATTCCAATTCCTCATTATATAAAAACTATACTCACTCAGAAAATAGTTTCCAGTGCTAAATCGGTTTGAGTATGGAAATCATGGCGTGCTTGGATAACTGCTCACAGTCTTTGGAGCATTTCTCCGGGAAGACTGACAATAACGATGAAGAGCAGCCAAAATTTCTGTATTTTCGTTTTTACGAGAAAAAGGTAGCGTTTTGCGTATTGATTGTGTCAACATTGATCCTCGTTCGAGTGTATCAACGTATTTTCCGGAAAAGCAAGAGCTGGATAGATACATTACACGGTCCACCTCGACTCCCATTTATTGGCATATTGCATAACCTCATAGATTTGAGTAGTAAGTGTCAACTTTTTAACAAAGATGAAAAAAAAATTTAGCAACAAAGATGTTCTTGAAAACTTCACACGTACACAATTTTTTCTAGAAACGATAGGCATTCTTGAAAAATGGAATGCTAAATATGGGCCGATTTATCGCGTTGACGGATTATTCAATGAGCGGTTCATTGTCTTAAATGATGCCTCCCACGTACAGGTGAATAAAACTCATACGTTCTCGTATTCAGACTTTATGTAAACGTGTCAAATTCTTATTATTTTGAGTTAATTTTCTAGGCTATACTGTCTTCGACTCATCTCGGTGTCGTAAATAAACCTGAAAGGCCTTATCAGGTATTTTGTATCAGGCATATTTTGTATTTTTATATTTTTGTATTTGTATTTTTGTACCAAAAATTTTTTTTTTAATTTTTTTTTACCAAAAAAATTTAGACCCTATTTGGCGAGTTTCTAAAAAATGGAATACTTATTTCAAAAGGTAACGACTATTTAAACTATCTTGTCCGCTGGTACTTCATATTATTTATAGTATTTCATGTTTTATGTTTGGGATTCAGGTGAATATTGGAAATCTCAGAGAAAGATTATCGCTCGAGCTTTCACATACAAGTCACTTCAAGGTTACAACGATCTTCTGAATCGGTTCGCAAAGCGGCTGGTTGCTGATCTCGACACTTTGTTTGCCGACAACAAATCGCATCAGATTAGCGAACTCATTCATTGCTGCAGTTTACAGATTGTTTGCGGTTCGTAAAACGCATAATTTAAAATTGTAGCTTTCGAAAAATGTTAAAACCGTTATTTTTTTAACTGATCGTCTTGTACCTTCACAAATCTAGCTTCTGTAATGGGCTTGGATTTATGTGATGGTGAGGAAGGAAAACGGTTTAACGACATGTTCCAGAGGTAATCCCAGAAAACCTAAAAATGCTGTCAATCAAATACTTTGGAGTTTTGATTTGAATTAAAACTTGAATTTTGTCTGTGCATGCCAAAGGTACAAGATAATATCAACAATGCGAGCCACAAATCCATTTTATCTCATCGACTTTTTATGGAGATTGCACCCATTATCCCGGGAGCACACCAAGATCGTAGATACTTTGAACGGGACTACAAGAAGGGTAATAACTATCCATTGGCAAAGATTTTATTTTTATTATGTCTGTGGTCCAGAAATAGAATACAGATAAATGATGGGTTATAATGGTAAGAAGTTATGCAATTGTGCACCTGAATCTTGTAGATAATTCAAAGGCTTAAAGACACGAAAAGAAACCAAACACAAGACAAAGGTTGGTATGTTGATGTTGATACGAATTTTTGAATATAATAGAAAGTTTAACACTAATGAACTCTGGCACTCATGAGATGAGAATACATGGAATTTTCAGAAGAAAATTCTCACGACGACGACGACGCAGTACTGGGAATGAAGCCATATCGCAGCATGATTGACGAATTGTTGGCAACTGACATGAGTGATGAGCAGATTTTAAGTGAAGTCAACACAGTCGTCGCTGCGGTAAACATCACTCATACATAATCTTAAACCAACGAAAAATAACGATTAATAAGCATAACGTGAGTGAAGATAATATAATGTGTTCTTACTGGAAACAGGGGTTTGAGTCAACTAGCCTTTCTGTCCATTATGCATTGTTCCTTCTGGCCTTGAATCAGGAAAACCAGGTACAAAAATCAAACTTGCAAAGGCTGGTGAATGATTTGAAATATTATAAAAAATGTGTTGTACATTATAACTGTGATTAGGAAGCATGCCAAGAAGAAATTGACGAGATATTTAACGACCCTGAAAAATGTCCGGATGGTAATCTGACAACGGAGGCTATTTCGGATTTGAAATATGTCGAAAGATGTTGTTTGGAAGCACTTCGCATTTTTCCAGTGATTTTCAATTACCAGCGCAGAACAGAAGTGGCTGTCAAACTTGGTATGGAGCGTGCATTTAGACCTTGAAAATGGAATGCATTACTTAAATATTTGGGGCGTCAGACAAGTGAATGTTAATATACTTTGTTCAGATGACAAATTGGAACTCCCAGCGAATACAAATGTCGTAATAGCCACAATGAACATACATAGAAATCCTCGTTATTATGATGATCCTGGTAAGTTCGACCCGGATAGATTTCTTCCAGAGAACTGTCGCAAACGCCATCCGTATGCTTTCATACCATTTTCGGCTGGGATCCGTAATTGCATAGGTTTGTGCTTAAACTTGGACATTTCAAGTACAAATTAATGTACACCGAACGTTGAATACTGAAGAGGGCCCTATCTATATATATGTATTTGTGCCTTAATATAATCTTACAGGATTGAAGTTTGCCATGATGGAAATGAAAGTAATGACTGCTCAAATTCTCAGAAATTTTCATGTAACCACACTTGATAAAATTGATGACATTCCGCTACTCCCAAGTATTTTGATAACTCCGGAAAGGGATTATGAGTTTATTTTGAAAAGACGGTGCATTTCATAAATTATATAGCAGATTTTGTATTAATGTCAATATACATATAATGAGTTTTGTCCAAACTTAAACATGATTTTTACACAGTTTAATAAAGACAATCATAATGAAACAGCTTTATTCCCATAAGGTGTATACATGGGTTGAGGTGAGATTCTATGAGAATGTACCGCACAGCCAGCACAGAATAAATTACAGCCTATAAATTACAATGGCTACAGATGGCTCCAATGAAATCATTTTTGAAGACTTCGTGAAAGAACGTTTCTAATGATACTGTGCGAGAAGGACAAAGGTTCAGTTCGTGCTTGTCCATTGTGTCCAGTAATGCCTCGCGTTTTCCGTTTCCGAGAATGAACAAAAAAGAAGTTTATGACGAATAATGCAGGGGCTCTACCTCTAACAAATAATAATATCCAGCTCGTTAGCCTTCACACTCTAATCCAACACTGCTAACCCAAAATGTTTGAAGCACTTGGGAAGGCGTTTTTATCAGGTTCGCCAATAAGAGAGAATATTTTATCAAACTAGCTAAATTTTGAACATTAATCAAACAACAATAACTTTTGCTCTCTGACACAGCCAGCAACGACGACGATGAAAGACTGGAAAGACGTCGTTCCAGGCGTAGCGTAAACAGATCTCGTAATCAGGACGAGATTAACGCGCAACTTAGAACAAGCAAAGATTCAGGGGCTCCAGGTACAGAGAATCTTCCCGACATTCTTGTGGAGGAGGTACTTCCCACTGTTCCATTGGAGAGGAAACTCAGTCGACTGACCGTCGAAAGTGAAGAGGAAACTGACGACGAATTGATCGGTTAAATATTAGCTTTCGAAAAATATTAACCATTCGTAACCTTATCCCTTTCCTAAGAACATTAATAATGTACTTCATTGCAGAGGATCGAGAAAAGTGGAAAGAAGATCATGTCGTATTGCTCTATATGGTGGGCTACGCCGTTGGAGTAACGAATGTGTGGCGCTTTCCTTTTCTTTGCTACGACCACGGGTATATAAAATTATATAAAATACTTTAATACTTCTAGTTTTTAAGGTATGCTTTGAAGCAGTCTTGAATAGACAACATAATTTTTTTAACAGAGGAGGAGCTTTTCTCATTCCTTATGTCATTTTCCTACTTCTCTGCGCCTTTCCACTTGTTCACTTGGAGCTCATTGTTGGCCAATACGCCCAAGTGGGAGCAATAGCAGCGTGGAAGCTGGTGCCCTTGTTCAAAGGTAAATTATTATTTTTTGCCTAAAATGTGTAAAGCATGTTCTCTTTGAAACAAATGGCGAGAAATTTCAATCAATTTTTTTTACTTGGCAGGAGTTGGGATTTGTACGTTGCTCGTCGTGGTAATGGAGTGCATCAACACCAACACGGTGGTAGCGTGGTGCCTGTTCTACCTCTTCCAAACCATATTTCACAAGCCTTTGCCGTGGATCTCGTGTGACAACGGATTCGGACGGAAGAGGAATGGGCAGGTGGATGTCGAGCGGAAACGGTGGATACATGTCGCAGAAGATGTTTCCGAACTGGATAACTGGCACACGACGAACTGCATAGAATTTTATGCGGATGCCGGCACATTTACCTCGATGAAAGACTCCCAGCGACTTCCTGGCTCAGAATATTTCAGGTACAAAATTATCATCACTAAATGACTCACATACTGATTCACGAAGTGAACTAAGTAGCTCTTCAATGTAAACTTGTAGAGGGCGTGTGCAAAGGATGTGGAAGAGTGCCTACTCCGATGCCGAAGTGTTCAATAAAACTGCAGATGAAAACGGGGTGAAGTGGTACGGGATAGACCAGAATGTTGGTCTTGCTACCTTCAATACGGATACGATGGTGTGTCTCGTAATTTGCTTCTTCATCATCGCAATTTTCATCACGAAGGGGATCCGAATGAATAGTACGGTTTGTTAAATTACGACAAAACCTTGAACACTTCTATAAACCTAAGAGAACTTTACTGAAAGGAGATATAATAATTTGTGCAATCTTCCAGATAAATTTATCATTATCTCTGTAATGATCCCGTACATTGTATTGGCACTTTTACTGTTTCGAGCGACGGGACTGGTAGGTGCTTCCGTTGGTCTAAAGTACTTATTCACACCAAACATGGCAAGCTTGTTCTCGTGGAACTCCTGGAGAATTGCTGCAGAGCAAGTACTTCTCAGCACTGGCGCAGGCTTAGGGGTTCACTTGACTTTCGCAAGTCACAACAAACTAACTCACAATCTTAAACGGTTAGTTTTATTCGTTAGAAAAATATGAGCTCCTTTGAAACTTTGAAAGATGTTCAATTGTCTACACACACAGAGATGCCACTATCACAGTCCTGGTGAACTTTTTCACAAGCATATTGGCAGCAATTGTGATTTTCATGTACATGGGTCATGTGGAGGTGGCTGTAGGGAGGAAAATTGACAAGTTTCTCGTCTCTGGTCCAGCGCTGGCTTTTGAGATTATGGCGGACGTGCTGGGACAATTGGCACATGCCAACTTCTACTCGTATTGCTTTTACTTTATGCTCTTCCTTCTGGGACTTGCCACCTCCGTACAGAATACACACATAATATCTAATATAATAATAATATAAAAATGCATAGCACACTTTCTAAAAATTGGGTTGACAAACCGTTTACTAAAATTTGCAGGTGTGTAGTCTGATGTGCGTGAAAACATCGATTATCGAAGTGCTTCCAATAGCGATTAAGTACAAGACTGGAAATAAAATCATGGTCTTACTCTTCGTGGGCTTGTTGAGTTTCTTCGCGTCGGCCTTGTGTATGACAAGGGTATGATTGTGAAACTTTTCGTTTATTTTCATTTGTTGGATTTCATTCCGAACTTAATTGTGTTCCTTGTTTTCCCATTAAAGGGAGGCTTGCACATGTTCAGTTTTTATGAGGCTTTTGTTGGATCTTATGCACTGCTTCTCTCTGCGATGCTCTTTTATGTTGGAATTGCTTGGTTCTGGGGCACGTATATCTTACAACTCTCGTTAAATATAAACTTACAAAGTAATCAAATAATAATTTCCCCTAAAAATTGCAATATTTAGGCTTGCGAGAAATTGTGAAAGCGTGTGAGGAAATGGGCATCGGTAGACCAGGAACTTTGGTCCAGATTTGCTGGAAGTACGTGTCAATAATTGCACTGCTGGTAAAAACCTTAGATTCCAAGAAAGGATATAAATGAACTATTACATAAATAAGAGATGCTTTGATTTTAAAATAATTTTGTGTGCTCCCTAGATGGTAGTAATAGCGGCAGTAACGGATGCACAGTGGTCCGAAATCGCTGACACCAGCAAGGGTTTCGTAAAACTAGACCCGCCTTATATTGCGCTGGGATGTTTGTTCACATTTGGACCTTTAATCGCTATACCGATAGCTGCCGCACATGCACTTTCAAGGTCAAGTGGACGGACATTCAAAGAGGTAGATTGCGTGTGCCAACATGACTTTCGTCAAAGATATTAAGTATACTTTTTTTTGGCAAATCATTAAATCAACATGAACTATTCTTGTTGTATTAATCTAGAAACTCCTGCTATCCATTTCTCCAACAAAAGAGCACCGAGATATCATAGCCACGAAGCACGGGAAAAGGCAGAGTTTGTCCCACTACATGTACCTCTACGTTCCCGGAAAACGCCGCTCAATGTCCAAGAAAGCCAAAAATAATCAAGTTGGACACGGTGACATTCCCAATATTAATCTGGAGGAAGCCATTCCAGGACAATCGCTTGCTAGCACCGACTCGAGTCGAGAGCAGTTTGTCGTTATTTACGACGGAAATGATATGAATATTGCAGTTGCACATGTTCCACCTCCTCCACCACATGATCCAGGAAAAGCAAATTAATTACGATAATATGTATTAAATATGACTGTACTTTCATGTAATGACAACTAAAATAATATATTACAAGCAATTTGGTGCGTTTGTACATGAGTCAAAGAACATATTTGAGTATTTATGTTACGCAGCCTGAACCTTTCCCAGATCTCCCAACTTCACTTCGTCCGAACTGTCTTGAATAGCCCATGAATTTCTCTGATGCAAGAATAAAATGTTCATTCAATTATATGCATTATTCCAAAAAATAAGTAAGAAATATTTAAGTTATTTTAAAATCAGAAATGCATCATACATGAACGGTTATGGCTCTGTCCATAATTGTCTGCACAATGGATAGTCGGCGCTGCCACAAGAAACGCTCGAAATCCAGAGCACACAAATCCTTGAAAATGTGCTCAACAAGAAACTTCTCCCTATTCAAGCCATTTAAAGATGATTAATCCAGCCCTGTTTTATGTGAAGGAGTGTGAGAAGAATTAAATTAAAGAATGAAATATATGTACCTTGTATCATCACTGATTGGGAAGTAATCCGGAACGGTCATTTCTGGATTCTTTGGATCCAGGTATGAACTCTCCTCCTCCTGATTGTAGTCGGCTGCGGATAAAATAATACAAATAATTCATTGCGTGTTTCACCTTAATTCGTATTTGCTTATGGAAACTTCTACAATACTTCCCACACACGAGTTGTGCTTACATTCAGGCATTCCTTTGTTTCGATCCAAATCTTCAAACATTTCGTTGAAGTTCTCCTTTTCCTCGAGGTAAATTAAAGCTTCCTTCTGCTTTCGAATTTCTGTTGCGGCGAGGGTCAACTGGAAATTGTCGACGAGTACAGCAACAAACAGACTGGAATTAAAATAAAAAAATCATGACAATACCTAATATTGGCAAATGAAATGTTCCCAGATGCGAAAGGTTTTTTTTAAAGATTGGCTTGATTTACTTGAGAAAGACGAAATTCTCGATGATGATATAGAAGAAGAGGTAAAGAAACATAATTGTGTACTGGCTGCTATCATGTGGAATGTGCTGCAGTAGCTCAAACCAGTCATCCAAAGTGAGCAACTGAAAGAGGGTGACAAATGCAAGCCACAAGTAGCCAAAGTTATCTGGAGAATCGTCTGCAAATAGACCTCGACCCATTACGGCAAATACGAAGACGAACAGGGACATGAGAACAGCAATGGAGCCTATAAAAATAGAATGTCGAACAGATAAAAATAATTTTACAATGTAGTAATACTTAGTCATGTTCGGAAATCCTATAAAAATTACCCATGGACAACATGCTTTGGAAGACAGTTGTTACAATGACTTGAAGATTGGGAAGGAACCTTGATTGCCACAATAAATTTGTAACTCCTTTATCAAGTGTGATTTTACCCATTTTTATATTATATGCATATGATGTAGACTAACTTGATAACACGAAGTAAACGGAGGGCACGCAAACTCTTGAGAATTTTAAAATATAGATCTGCGTTTATATCCGTGCTCAGAGCAAGAGTTTTGGTAATGAGTTCCACCGTTACTTCACTAGCGTAAAAAGTAAAATTTAATTTTGTAAGCAGAGTCAACAATAATATGTATTATTAATAATATAATTAAACTTTCTTACACGAAATGTACTAGAATGATCAAAATATCCAACAAATTCCAAGGCTTTTTGAAGTAATCCTCTTTATAAATTGTTATCTTGAAAGTGGCTTCAACAACGAAGATTCCAATAATACAGTTGTCCAACACGATGAGGGGAAACGCTGCAAATGGCGAATGTTTTAAAGTTATTCAAAATTTCGAACTTTGGTATTTATTCATTCGATGCGTGATATAACAGACCATAAGTTATATAGATGCTCTCAAATGTGAGCAAGAAGATGCCAACAATAGAGACAATAATGGTGATGAGCATGAACTGGACGAAAAATTGACTATTGATAAATTCATAGAGCATTTTCCTCCGTTCATCAGCATTATGCAAGTATTTATCCCGATTCTTATTTTCCTCGTAAGCATCTCTCAATGCCTGCTTCTCCAATTTGTCCTTTTTGAGAATCAGATCAAGTTCGATCAAACTCATAAATTCTTACATGCATGAAGATATTTTCATAAGAATTGTAAAACATAAAACGAACCTGACACAGTTCGATAATAGCTTCAAATTCATCCTCCGAGATATCCGTCCTTGTTCGAAACATTCTCACCGCACATTTCGCCACATGCTTCGGGTCAGCAAGGACTTTCTTCAGAGGAGGATAGATCTGTGCGATAGCCTCCTCCTCTTCGGCTTGGGTTCTCACGAACAACGTGTCAATTCCTTTGTCCAAGATGTCATTCTGCTTCTTCTCAATTTCTAGCCTGAGTCGCTCATTGTCAGCCTTCAGTTGCTCCTCTTTCTCCTTTTCTTGCTCTTCATCAAGCTCCTCTTCTGTTTTAAGATTATAATTGTCTCAACTTTGGAAAAGTACCGGTGGAGAATATACTCCCACGCCCACTCGCCACTCACCTTCATCTAAATGATGATGCACTGAATGTGATGGTTTATACAATTCCTCCGTTGCTTTGTGCTTTGTCATTATGATATCCTCCAGGTCCGTGTGCTCACGGAGGATTTGAAACTTCTTGTGTTGTGACTGCATGCATTTGAGCATCTCGTGAACACGAACACGTTGAACGAACTCCTAAAGAAAAAATTAAATTTGAACAGAATCTGTAAAACAAAGCATCATCATCACCAGAATATGATTATGCTCCATGATTAGGACGTATCCTCTCCTAACTTTCCATCTTGTGTGCAGCTCATCCGCATACAGGGCCTGCGTTTCTTCATCCACCACAACTTCGTCGTCCTCCACTTCGAACAAGTTCATATTCTTTCGTAGCACCATCTTGACTAGTATGGCAATGGGTCGTCGATTAGGTCTTTAACTTTGATTGATATATAGCCTCTACAACTCACAATTTTATTGTCAGTCGTATGAATGCGTTCTATTCACAATGTATTTTTGGAGATTCGCAATGGCTATTTGATTCTGAACTCCGGTATGGATTGGACACGCCCACTGGGAAACGGATCAACTGACGCCCAAAGAAATCTGGGCTGAGTTCCATCATTGTTGACGCCAGAGTGTGCGAAATGTCCAAATGCCTTGGAGATCCCACCCCATCATCATACATGACTTTTCATCTCTCTGTCTCTCTACATACTCTGCTTATTGATTTGTGCAATTTTCAAAATTACATACACTGTTCAAAATCGCAACGATTCAAACCATAGACAAAAAAATTAAAATTGACAAGTGTCGTGCTCAGTAGAATGGGAAATTGCTGCAAAAAAGGTGATGACCAGTCTGGCGAGGATGGGTTAAACCTGAAGAAAGCTATCGATGGCAAGAAAAAGATATGTATTTGGATCCTTGGGGGTCCCGGATCTGGCAAAGGTACATGCAAAATCGTGACATACAAAATGCTTAAATTTTTAGATTTGGATTACAATCAAGCCTTTCTCAATCTCAACATATAGGGACACAATGTAAGACATTAGCCCAACGCTTCAATCTAGCCCACTTATCGACCGGAGATTTGTTGCGGAAAACGAGCAGGGAGGATACTCCACTGGCAACTCAGATCCGAGAAACAATGGAGCGCGGAGGACTCGTGGACACTACGCTAGTGTTGCAACTTCTGACAACAGCGATGAAAGAGGATTACGACACCTGCGATGGATACTTGATAGATGGCTATCCCAGAGAGGTGGGGCAAGGCGAACTGTTCTGTGAACAAATTGGAACTCCTCATTTGGTCATCTACCTCAACTGTCCCGACGACATTTTGACAGAGAGACTTATAAAACGGGGTCAACAGTCAGGACGCGTGGATGACAATGAGGAGACTATTCGCCTAAGATTACAGACATTCCACAATATATCACGACCTGTTGTGGATCATTGGAAGAATGTAGTTATTGAAATCGATGGGAGTCAGCCCCCAGATCATGTGGGAACTGCTTGTATAGAAGCTGTCCAAAAGAAGCTGGACACTGATTTCAAAAAGATGTAATATAAAACATGCTTTCTGTATATTTGTATAATAATATGTCTGTGTCAAGTATAAGTGAAAATTGACCATAAATTCAATTGGGTGCACATTATGCATATTTATTCTCTCTGGATCCTAACTTCCGTGAGAATCAATACAAAGATTTCCAAATGCGATTTAAGCCATCGACGACTGAATATAAGCGCATAAAGAAATTCTTCTACAATTAACTATCAAAATGGCCTTCAACTTGTGGACACTCAACTGTCAAGGTTTAAATAATTTTGTGAAGAAAAATGCTTTGAGCACTCTGCTAGAAAAGTTTAGTCCAGAAATAGTGTGTTTACAAGAATCAAATATTAACCCTTCTAGTCATGAGAATCTAGTATACAGAAATTATTTCACTTGTTATAATCCCTCTACGACCTTAGGAAGCGGAACCATAATTTTAGTAAAAAATAATATTTCTATAAAATCTGAAACAATTTTAGTACCAGGAAAAATTCAGTGCATTAACGTAGAACATGATACTCGCAATACGTGCATAATAAATGTACACTTCCCTTTCAAAAGACAGGAGAGCCTAAGCGCTCTTGAATTACTAAAACGTGAGATAAGATCGCAGGTATCGACCAATATAATACTTGCTGGTGATTGGAATTTTGTTTGTGATGCTATGGACAGGCTTCACTCTCCAGAAACGAGATTATGGTTAGCAAGAGAGTTCAAAACACTATGTGATAAATACCTTCTTTACGACACTTATCGTTTTCTCAATCCAACAGGGGGCGACATGACGCATTTCAGTAAGCTGAAGAATAAGTCTGAAGCGCGTTTAGACAGAATATATGTTCAGTCTGAACTGTTGCAAAAAATTGTGTCATATCATATGCTACCATACATTGGTGATCACGTAATATACGCTGTTAGAATGAATTATCATGATCCCTCATCTGTCAAGCGAAACATTTGGAAGTTTCCAAATTATCTGCTTGAAAATGCAGACTTCATTTTTGCCATGAAACGACTTCTGCAAAACTATATTGACAATGGCGAATACACAGAAACGTCCTACACAATTTTAAAGCAGAAATTATGTCAAATGTCAATGGAATGCGACAAACATGAAAAGAGAAAACTAGAAAATATACTAAAAAGGGTCCAGGTTGAAATTCAGGGAACATCGGCTGAACACAGCATTCCTTGTCATGAGATTTTTCAATCTTTCATAAATTCTCTTGAGTCGTACTCAAATGTGATGTTGTTTTGTCAAGATTTCCCAAAAAATAAACTAGGTAATTATGACTCTCACATGTCAGTGAATGAAGCTTTTTCCGACGAACCACATGAACGAAAAATGTCAATTTTTCATGATTTTTTCTTAAACAAGTTTGAAGACATACCTGTATGTCTCAATGAAGCTGACACATATATGAGAGGTATGCCAGTATTGCCTAAAGACATGCAAAAAAAGTTATCCCCAAACATATCTTCAGGGGAAATATACAAAAGCATCCAAAATCTCAGTAACAATAAATCCCCTGGTCTTGACGGAATAACTCATGAATTTTTCAAAAAGTTCAATTTTGAAATGTCTGTAATTCTGAGCAATGTGCTCGAATCTTCATTAATTACGGGTGTACTTCCACTCACGACGCGCACTGCCATTTCTAGCCTAATTTACAAGAAAGGATGCCACAAAAATCTTAAAAACTATCGTACTATAAGCTTGACTAACACGGATTACAAGGTTTTTGCAAATGTCCTCAAGTCTCGTATTTTACCATGCCTGCCGCATCTCGTCGGACCGTGGCAAACATGTGGAATTAAGGGAAGAAGCATCTATGACAATTTGTCGTTTCTGCGAGATGCATTCAACTCCTCTGAAAATAGTGGCGCACTTTTCAGTCTGGATCAGGAAGCAGCTTTTGACAGAGTTTCTCACAAGTATTTGTTCACAGTTCTGGAAAACTTCGGATTTCCTTCAGAGTTCATAAGATACATAAAATTAATTCATCGTGAATGTGATCTCTGTGTCACCATAGGCAATGGCTTTACAAGCAGAATTCCACTAAAAATTGGTTTGAAACAAGGGGATCCGATTGCTTCAGTACTTTTCGTTTTAGTCATAGAACCATTTCTATTTAACTTACATGAAAAACTATCTTTGTTAGGACCCAGTGCTTGGAAAATTGCCCCAACGCGCTACATTTCTGCGTATGCCGATGACACCAACATTGCGGTAAGCAATAATTTACAAATTAGAGCTGTTGAACTTGAATATGCGAGGTATGCTTTGATGTCTGCGTCCAAACTCAATTCACAGAAATCCGAAATTCTGATATTCAAAGACTTCCGCGTCGAAACGATCTCATATCCTATAAAACGAAACGAGATAAAAATATTAGGTATTTTGTTTGGAAACTGCACGGTTATGAATCAGAACTTCACTATCGTTCTCGATAAGTTCCGCCAAAAATTGGATATCTATCTAAAAATTCCAGCGGTTAGTATATTTTCACGTGCTAAAATCTTAAACACTTTTCTCTTACCACTGGTTTGGTACACATTGAAAGTACTAGACCCCCCGGATTGGTTCGTGAATGAAATCTCAAGACTATCTGAGAATTTTATTTGGAGGACAGGCAAACGATGGTTTGGTAGATACATTCTCTACCTTCCAATACTTAAGGGAGGATTGGGAGTTCACAATGTGAGAATACAGACAGCATCTTTCAGACTTTCTTTTATTAGGAAAGTGTTGGTACAAGGCTGTGATTATTTCTCGATTTTCGCGAGGCAAAACATTATCGCAGTACTTTGTCGGGGGTTTCCTGATGAGATTTCTGACTTTTACTGCAATATAAAAAAGCTAGCATGTAACATTGGATTAAGGGTACATGCAGGACCCGAAGAGTTTCTATCCTCAGTGGCACTGAGAAATGAAACTTTTTTTGGTGGAATGTGTTTTCCATTTTTGCTCAGATCAGAATGCATAACTATCGCTGATTTTATATGTACGGGATATGAATTTATTGCTGAAACCCTTCATGCCTCACGCAAGCGACACGTGAAACTTGAATGTGATCTTCTAGAAAAATACATTCATTCTTTCGTAATTTCTGAAGACCATTACATCCTTTCTTGTTTCAAATTCAACGATAGTAGTGAACATCAGTGCATCACAAAGGCTAACCAATATCTCCTCTGTTGCAAAATTGAGAACAACATTCGGTGGAAACAGATAGTACATGATACTGATAACTCATGCTGGTCTTACTTACGCAGTGCAGAAATCACAAACCCGGAAAAAGACGTTGTCTTCAAGATTTGGCATAATACAGGCCTTACTCCACGTTTAGCGGAAGAAATGCGACTTTCACAGGGCAGAAACTGTCCTTTCTGTTTCACTCCAAATATCTCAAGTCAGCATTATCCTTTATGTGACCACTTCTCAGATCTATGGGCTTTGATTTATAAAATCCTAAAAATTGATCCTCAACAAACAAATCTCAAGATGCTATCCAAAGGCCTTGATGACATGATATCGAATGTCATTATATTTTATGGTTTATGTTCTATTTACAAGACCTTTGTTATTTTCTTAAACAATCTGAACAACAATTACGATTTCATGAGCCACTTCCGCCAAATGGTCTTCGGACGCATGCTGTCCGAATACCATTATAGCAGACGCAATGGCAAACTGCATGTCAAAAAATTTCACAATAAGTGGGGAAAGTTCAATCTTCATAAAATAATCAATAGTAAAATCTTCATTAATTTCAGTTTTTAAAAAAACAAGATAAATTTTTTAAAAAAACACAATTTCAATAAATAGACATATTGTCCTATACAATATTTTGGGTAG
>JAQFZW010001994.1:0-20779 GCA_034687055.1 Heteromurus nitidus
TGAAACTGTATGAAACGAGACCAGAAATACATGCGCTCAATATCTGCATTTGTATCGGACTTGGCATTGCGTCCTTCGGTGAGGGGTCCATATGTACTATCCTTCTGACCAGCAAGGAATTTTCGTAGACTTTCAATGCCTACTTCATCTGGAGCAGAGGGGTAATTACTCGAAACACGGTGATTCATGGGATTAATATTAATGGTAGAATCCCAATTTTTTATAGATATTCTCAACAGGCGCATTCAAAACCAGCGACGACATACTGAAACTGGGCGGGATCGGTTAGGAATCTTGCTCGTTATTGTAGTGTTTGGAGCATGTCTCATTGGACCTGTTGTTGCAATAGTGGCCACATGGGCGAATCTCGATCCATTTTACTTCGTCGCTGAAGAAATTTTACCAACTCCATACCAAAGGAGCACAAAAACTATTCTTCTCACTTTCTTCATTCGACTTTTTCTCGGTTGGATGTGTGTACTAGAATTTATTCGATTTATTCTCTTGCTCATATATATTATGATACGTCTCTCTAGCATCGTCAATTATTGTCAAGCTCTCAAAAATTCCTGAAAACTACGATAACGTCACTCTCGTCACCTATACCCAACTCGCGCTGATATTTAAAACGGGTGAAAAGGCATGGAACCTTGTCACTGGGATTTTTGTTGCATGTGGCCACGTTGCAACGATGATTTTAGCTTGGCTTAGCATCAAGTGCTGGGGTCACATTCCAGTTTTCCTCTCCGCCGCAATTTCCGTTGGAAGTGTGGTGTTTGTTATGTCGGCTGCGTTGATAATACCTGCTGCAGGCCAAGTTGTCGACGAGGGGAAGGTATTCCTGAACACCAAATTAGCACAGTACTACACAGCGAATAGACAAAGCGGTGCGTATCGCCGCTTCCTGTCATGGGCTTCCCTTCAAGTAGCCTCCATCAAATGCAATGATCTGTTTGTTCTGGAGAAATCATCGACAACTGGCTACTTTTCGTGTCTTCTTGTTAACGTTATTAATATCATTTTATTAGTTAACCCGTAGAATAAAATTAATTTGATGAAGATGTTTAAAATCTTAGTTCGTATTTCCTACAAGCAACGATTGTACAGCTAGACTTATCGATACGTTCAAACAATTTAAAGGTGTCAACTCGTCCAAGAAGTTATTCGACCCAAATTTGATTTTGATAAGACTACAAGAGTTGAGAAAGTGCCGTTGCCATTTTAGCTCAAATTTAGACTTTCCCCTCTTGTCACTAGCGAGCCATTTCAACTTTCTGAAAACATTTTTCGATTCAGTGTGAACTCCAACCATTCCCCCTAACAATACAACATTTGCTAGAACAGCGTCCACGGCAAGAAGTGCGAATAGTGCTAGCGGCAGAATGTTTTCAAATGTCCAGGGCAGACGAACTAGTATAATTATGCTTATGCAGAGTACGAAAATTGCTCCTGACATAATGCTGGAGAGCAAACTTCCACCTTGAACCAGGTTGTTGAGTGCAGCCAGCACTTGGATGTGTCTGAAAGACATTGCAGCATGGAATACGGTGCTGTCTCTGCGAATGCACTTCCGCCAATACCTAAATCAACAAGGACACAATTAGGATAGCATCGTAACATCAGGTTATCATGATTTAATTTTTTTGCTTTTTAATCTAGCTCACACAAGGAGAAAGTCCTTCAAGCTGGATGTGCATAAGATGAAGTGTGCAGAGAGAACGTAAATAGCCACTTGTACTCCAATAGCAAGAAGCCCATGGTTGACCACAAACACGAGTGTCTTGATGACAATACTTCGTAACGTTCTGGGCTGTTTGCACATTTGTGCTTCGTTTGACAAAGAACATTCCTCCAGAAGCCAAAATCCGACTAGAGAGGGTTTGCATGGATTGAGGAAGTGTATTCCATACGCCAACAAGAAGGGTATCAACATCGCAGATATGTAGAGAAGATGAGCAAATATTTGATTGAGCTTTTCAAGAAAAGTTCTCCTCCGGTCAAGTGTACCTTCGGCAGCGAAAGAAATGGAAATAAAATTTATGTACGATTGGATTTTTATTACTGAAAATATTTGGAGGAAATGTGACTTGGATGCTTACCATATTTTTCGGTAAACTGCAGAATCCCATTTACAAGGACGATGATATTTGAGTATTGGGCACGAACAACGTGATCATGCAAAGTAGTGATGAGGAAAGCAAACACTCCTAAGCTAGTCTGAATCTGCTCGATAATTGTGAAATTTTTCAGTTTATGAAACATCAGTAACGTTTGCAATACCACAACCATTGTCACAATGCTGTAAAAGTAGCATTGAACTATGACTTTGACTCGCTTGTTGGGTAGAATGGGTCGCAATGAGTTTGTGTCTTTGTCCCATTCGAATAAGACACTTCCAAGACGTCCAATCATTCTACAAAATCTGGAGTACAACTTCAAATTTTCGATCAGCATTTTTAGAGGAAATTTGAACAACCGTTCGGTCTCAAGACTTCTGACTTTTCGTAGTGAATCGTAGTGGAGATAATTCGTAGTATTATATATTTTTAACTCTGGGTTGAGTAGATGTTAAGTTCTACTCGGTACACAATGTTTGATTAAAGATCAATGTTCATCACTTATTTAGGATTTTAAGGCTCCTCTTCATAGAAGACAAATGTGATCAGTGATACAACCTGCCTGCGAAATTAACGGTGTTATGAAATAACACATCTTGATTTGTTCATGTATACATTTGTCCAATGTACCCAAAAGTTGGGAAGTTAGTATTTCGTGTTTGCCAAGTAAATACATATGTAGATCTGCTTATGCAAGGTGCCTGTATTGCCCATATCCTCATTTATAATGTACGTATTTGTACTTAATAAATAATAAATCTTGTATTGTGACTTGTGACCGTAGACTACTCAGTATAATCCCTTCTTTATTACATACTTAAACAATATGAGCAGATAAGGGTTGACCGATTGGAACAGAAAACTGCTAAAGATAAATTTACACCCAAACCTTTCAAATATCTTTTTCATGGACTGGTCGGAATACGGATTTTACTAATTAATTTTATTTGACAGATTAAACTCTACACGACTTTTTTTTAAATTTCTGGACGTGCACTCACGCTATACTACTTTTAACGAAGGTAACCTCATATCTGAAATCATGCATGGTTAACCACCAATTTGGGACGCAGAAATTTTGGTGATTCTTGTTTTTGATTGTAGTTCAAATGAAAGTGGAACTCTATCTGGATCAGTTCAAACGGACACACTAGTCTGGCATGTGCACTGCCTGTTGAAACCAAATGTCATGAAATGAAAATAGTTTCATAATGAACAACATTAACATCGATTTCATCACGATATTTCCTTCACATTTATCATGTAAGTATCTACATGGCTCATGGCTGGAATTTTTTGCAAAAGTAGTCCATTTACTTAGCACCTGCCAGTTATGACGACTCACGTGTCACGTTACGTGGCTCAATGCCCTTTCAAAATAGCACAAATCCTTCATGAAATACAGGCATACTTTCCCACACTCTGATCTGATGAGCAAACTATCCGAAACATCATAGCCATAGCCTGCTTTTGTCAATTTTTAATCATTAGTCGTATGTATATGCATGAATACTATAGCGCTTGAACATGTACGTAGATCATAGAAAATTAAAAGCTTTTTGTCGTCGTGTTATATTGTTTAACAGCAAACGTAAAATAAAAATACCTTTCACCTGTAGCGAGATGAAATTATTGAACTTGGTAGCCTATAAAATTATTTGGTTATAACTTGAATAATATACGGAGAGATGGAAAAACAACTTCCTTTCGTTGTACTGGAAAATATGTGTCAAGAGAGTTATTCGCAAATGTGAAATTTTAAAGTTAAACATGTCATATTTGTTATGTATGTTTCTGCACATGTTTTATTAGGTTACTTTTACAAGTTCATATATTTCGGCCGGTTCTAAAGAACAATATTAATTTTATTCGGGAAGTTGTAATTTCAGAATAAACACTGCTAAACCCCACAGGCTTATTAAACGCGTTGGTTGATTTGTTTTTTGTTAGGCACACGTGTAGTGTCTACGTGGGCACACGAATCAATGACAACGCAATTCAGTTTAAGTTACACGTACAGTATTTAATTAAACGCAGTACTTCTACTGATTCAGATAACATGGCTGTCAAATGTAGGAAGTGACAAAAGTGACAATGTATAGCATTAATCAGTAATGATGGTGTAATGTTCATTTCTTATCCACAATAAGCCGCAGCTGCACTGCAAAACTGATGGGGTAATCATACAATTCAAAGACATGTCAATTCGTCTATAAAGAAACTCGCCGAATCTAACCTTGATGACATTACATGACATGTGAAATTTCGGCTTCCGCTTAGATTTTAACCGTGTAATTTCCTCTCTGAAACACTGGCCATTTTATTTTCCTCAAACCCTCTTTTGATTCAATGTACACTCCAACCATTCCACTCAACAGGGAACGATGCTCAACAGTAAACTGCAACCATCGAAAAGTAACACAATGGCATCATAAATAGGTAGAGATTAATGCTTGCTCTCTGTCCTTAAAAGCAGCAAAGTACCTCCATAAAATGACATGGAGAAGAGTTATTGGGTTTGACAGGTTCATGGTTCATTTGGGCTTCTCTCATTTCGCTCCACACAATATTGCAAGTTTCTATATCAACATTTTCACAATGAACTTTCCCCAACTTTCTCTTGAGTTGCCAAACCAAGAATAATTTTGTGTATTCTGAATGTGGACGTATTTGGGGGAAATGCTTTTCTTCGAAGGGAAAATTCATCATGTTATTTGTGTCATGTACACATTTTAGTGCGTAATTCGTCAAATAAATCATATCTTTTTAATCAGCAATTTATTATCAAAAATTTGGCACAATCACCATTATTTATTTTCTACAATATTAAATTTGTTACAACGATTTCCCCACTGGGTTTCTACCTCCTCTCTTCTCAGAATGTGAATTTACCATCTCCGTCTAGACACCATATTGCGTTATGTTCTAAGGAATGGAAATGGATCCATTGCATCATTTCTGAAATATAAACATGTCATATCTTTTGTATGTCTCTCCTTCGTATATGATGAATCTCGACTATATGGAAATAAATTCTAATCATACCAGTTAATCTTGAGTACACTCCTAAAACAAAAGAAAATGACATAAGTACTTTAATTTAGTCAGTAAGTATCTTAATTCGTAGTTCATATGTATATATTAGTCATGTCTCACCAGGTCGGTGAGGTTTAGCACAGCCAATGCCTGTACTTAAACAATTATAGTCATAATGAAGTACCTTAAGATGTTGCGATGAAAGTAATAATTATTATTTCCTCTTAAGTACTCACCCCACGAAACAATTCCGAATTGAAAAAACTGACCGTTCCGAGATTTGAGTAGGATTGGTCCCCCAGAGTCACCCTGACACCTTAAGATTTGGCATTTTCCCAATAAGTTTTTCTTATAATCAGCAATTAATTACGCAGTTATGCAAGTATTATGCAATTAATTATACAAAAAAAAATTCTAACGTGTCCTTTCCGCCCATGTTGTAGCCAGCACAAAACATTCGTTTCGTCACCTCTTTGTGTGCTTGATGGTACCAGCTTGCGCAACTACTGTCAGGAATTTGCGGAATCACCAGTTTTTGAAGAACTGGAGAAGATCCTGGACCCTTATCTTTGAGGAACCCCCAGCCCAAAACAGTCATACGTTTACGATCAAGATTTACTGTGTCAAATGCGTCAATCTCAGGTAGACACACTGGAGTTGGAGCATCGGCACTCTGAAGATTGATATTTCTATCCAAACGAAGCAGCGCATAATCAAAATCATAATGATGACCGAAGAGAGGATGACTGATGATTTCCTTAACTTTGTAACGCTGTGTACTCTCCAACATGTCTTTTACTAGTACATAACCAGGGTCTCTATTAGCACTCGTTTTGTCAAAGTTGGAAATGTCGAGGTCGTGTGCATGAACCAGAATCTCAATCTCCTCTGGCTGCGTTTTATCCCTAAAAAAGCAATGTGCCTAGAGTAAAAGCAAAGCCCAGTTTTCAGTCATTCCACTCCACTGCCTTTTTAATGATTAAAATAAATACGCTAATCGTACAGCAGTTAGGACAAAACGGTCGTTAATAACCGTTCCACCACAGAATGGTGCCCGGGTGTTGGCGAACACTATTGCAACTTGCCATGGATACTCATATGGGGCTGTGTCACCACCACCTTCCAATAGAGGGAACAAAATGGGCTTTCTCCGAAAACCTGATTCTAAATTTCGATTCTAAAAGTCAAATCTTACCTTACCGACTACACGGTCTCCATGATTTTTCCATCCACATCCTACAAAGTTACATTCAATATCAAAATTTAAAAATATTGGAATAAAATATTCACCGAATCTATCTATCTAGCTACACTGCAAATATTTGTTCGTTAGATAATAGGTATATCGAGCATTCCGGATATTGACATTTTATTACATACCGCAACGTGAATCAATTTCTCTACTTGGACTGTTCGGCAGTCTAGCAAATCGTTTAGGATCTGAAAAGTACAATAAATGAGTTAAACACGTAATAATATTTGAGTAAAAGCGAGAAATACGGGATTTTCCACTCAATCTCCGCGAATTCAAATTCGCACATTTTGAAAGATGGACAATGTCTTACATGGCCTAGCGCACTGTGCAGTACATTCGACCCCAAAATATTCCTCTGGATCATCTTCACCTAAATCCAAAGTTTCCAAAACGAGGAAAAGGTCCCGCAATCCTTCTCTACTTGCGCGAAGATGATGGAATTCTTGTCTTCCACAATATGTTAATGACGACCCAGTGCCATCGGTTACTCTCAGGAATTCATGTGTACAATTTTCGTCCATCTTTCGAATACTCATTTTACAGTAGAGATCCACAACGCAGCCAACGTCACCCTGTATTCACAGACACTAAATTAGTATACGCTATTCTAGCATTACGACCGATAAACTATATTAAGCAGTTCTGTAGTAACCGTAACCGTAAAATCTTCTTGGTAGAAAATGAAAAAGATAGCATTTCATAACCCCAAAACACTTGATAAGGTAGATGTATTCATAACAAAATTTCTTCAACTTATCAAATCATTTATTTAGAAAAGATAATTTTTTAAAGCTCAAATCACATCAAATTCTAGTATTCAGTGTACTAACGTTAATAGACCAGGAACACTTCAGGGGCGCCACTTGAATTGGCTCAATGAAAGTTTGCGAAGGTTTCGATTTTCCAAGGTGAAAGCTACTAGCCCCACATTTTGCTCCTAAATTAATGAATATCAATCAATCAGTTATACATTATACATATTCTATCATTTTCTTAGGGAATGAAATTTAAAATTACTTCTTACTGGAAACCACTACGTGGAGTTGGGACAACTGTAAAACGAACGATGATTTATAATCATGAATGCCATAATAATATCCATGTTATGTATCACAAATTTTTAAAGGCTCATATAAAATCACAATGCTCACACACAGCTTTAACCATGTCGGGTTTAAAGATGAAAATCAAATATCAAATACTTACAAGTATGAAAAGAGTTGCAATCCTTGAGGAGTCGCAGGAAGTCATTATCTATTTTGTTCGTAAAATTCTGCTTCATAAGCAACGCATGTTGTTTTTAATAATGTGACAAAGTCGAAGTAAAGAGTCGTACACTATCACTGTATTTGACTGTATTAAATACTTCGTATGCCAATCCACCGTGGTCGATATTTTGTAAATGATTTTCCGCTATGTTGGGTGAATTGTGACCAACAGAAATGAAATATGAAAACGATATTTCGATTGGTTTAAAGACAAAGGAGTATTGTTATAATAAATAGTACAATGTCCTCGTCAATATTATTTTGGTTTCAATTTCAATAGTCGCATACAGAAGTTTCTCATAAATAATGTCAATCACGCTATAAAATATGTTGTTTTATAATTACAAACATCAATATAAAACGCTAAAATTTACTGCAAAAATTAAGGGAGTCGTTTTTTCTATGAAATTCATTGAACTAAAACTCGGCACGGTACGGATCGCAAGTGCGGCTTATGATTTATTAAAGTGTTATAATTATTTGTTTAATTTAAATTTAATTGCTAATATTTCGGTGATAGTGATAACCTTCTCGTGTACATGTCCACTTCGAACATAATATATTATTTTACGTGTAGTCCTCAACCTACAAGTCGTTGGGCTGAAATTGGCTCATCCGCTAACTTAAATTGAACCAAAACTACAACGTAAGTCATGACCAAAGTGACCATCTAAAAATAGAGACAATGCAATTGCACATATTTAATTCAAACATCAACCATAAATTATGAAGTTATATTTTTTTATGGATGAATATAAATAATTACCCCAGACGCAAGTCTCTTATCAACAACGAAGAAATCACAAGCAGTAAACTTCCAGTCCCAAAGTCGAATCAAATTAAGGATATCCTTCACCGTTTGTTTCTCCAAATTATGAGCATCTTCAGATAAAACTACCAAAGTTTCATCCAACTTTTCCTTCCACTCATTAATCTGCGGGAATGATTAAGACAAAAATTATTATTTCAATTTCACATTTTTAATTGACAAGACTACGAGGAAATTGAGCTATTATATTATTACCGTATCATGAACTCGATGTCCGCATTGTAGAATCCACATGTAGCACACGTAAATTGTCATGTGACAAGCTGCGTGAGCTGATCCCAATATATCGTTTTCCACTACAATCATCTCATATGCAGTCGCTACAATGGTTATCGAGGTACATGCCAAAATGATCAGGATCATTGGTCCCAAGATCTCGTTCCCCAATGCAAACATATCCTGAACAATGACAAACTTGGCAATCAGCTCCTTCCGCATCCGATTTGTGAAGAAGAGCGTCTCATTCCTGCTCCCTTCAGAGTGACTCATGACTTTCTCCAGATACCAATTTTTATTCTTGGTGTGCGTTGACTGACTGATACTAGTGCCCAGTTTCTTATGCATTGTCGTCATGTCTAGCACGTGCTGACAGTAATCTGAGAAGATCACACCTAAATATGACAATGACGTGACCATAGTAGAGAAAGCTATTTGCACCGGGATTGACATTGGCACGACGTAGTTTACGGCCAATATAATTGTATGAGGGAGCGCTCCAACTAAGCTTCGTAGCCACGACTCTTTGGCCCAAGCTCCCACCTTGTTTATCGGATTATAAACCGAGATACAATTAATAGCAGCAGCCCCTAGTGTTAAAGTGAATATCAAGATGACTATGAACATTTCGCTAGCCGACCTAACTCCACAAATACCATTACGGTCTTTGCCTCGAGATTGTGTATATTTCATCAGACGTGCGAGAAAGTCTGCAATTTTCCTCGCTTTCCAGATGAAAATCAAGCGGATGAGGATGTTGGAGAGGATCATTTGAATAAAGTTCCATTGAATTACAGTTCTGTCAATGCGCTTACTTGTTGGCCCGAATAGATGGTGCATTGAGTGGTAGACTATGTCGGTAGTGAAGAAGATGAAAATCGGCAGGTAGACAATGGTAAGGACAAGGGGAGTGCAGATCCAGCGGAAAGTTGGTATTCCCCATGGCTTAACTATGAATATGACGCTGCAGATATAGCCAAAGATAAGTGCAAGACGATATTCTAGTAGAATCATGGTTTTACTTCAGGGGAAAATATACGACGCTTTTGGTGGCAATACTTTTCTAAAAAGAACCGATGAAGAAGGTAACTTGATGGTTAAGTACGACACGGACACAGGAAATAAAAATCGATTTATCGATTAGCGTGATTGTACTTTCGTAATCCAGAGAATATTCTTCTGGATAATTGCATCGGATCAAGAGGAAATTAATTTTCGTGTAAAGAAGCTTCAAGACATGAAAAAATATATAATTTTTTTGGCTTGTGCTTTATTATGCCAGACTAAAATGATCTGTTACTTTCGATATGACACAATGTGCGAGATTAAATGAAGAGTGCCACTAACTAAATATAGACAAGTGAAAGTACATGTATTCATGTAGTTAGTTAAATCATTATTGACGACGTTACAATGTTTAGTTAATAATTTAAATTGTAAAATACTGAATGCTAAGTATAATGATAATGAATGTTAAACAGTTAAACTATGTGGAAATATTTTTTCGTCCTTCCTTCCCATACATACGAACTTAATTTAGGGATTAATAAGTAACATAGCATCAACGGTATTTCCCATCAGAGCAGTGTAGTAGCCCTCAACAGCAGATGCTTGCAATAATAGGATATCTCCACACTTGACGCTGAATATCTGGCGTGAACGCCATTTCAAATACTTGTAATATCTTGAGTTATAACGACTCATTGCTGCTACAGTAAAGTAGACTCTTTTCTTCCTTTCAATCAAAGCCCTACCAACTTCAACTACCTTTCCGCATTGTTGAATTATCACAGCGGTTGCAACAACGAAGCACACAGTTATGGTAGAAACCACGACTGTGACTACAAGGGGTATGTGACCCAAGCATTTGATGGATAACCAAAGCAAAATTATGGTGGCGACATGACTTCCAGTAATGAAGATGAAGCAGATTTCGTTGCCAGCTCTTTCTCTCATCTTGTAAATTACATAAAGATGAGTGTACGCCAGGTACACATTGTCATCGGATGCGTCATCAAGGCGAGATAGTCTCTTGAGAAGAGTTGTTGACACCTTGAGAAATATCATTTGCATGTAAAATACGAGTATTGAAAAACGGGTGAACTCCAATGTGCACAGTCCGCCCAAAACGAGACGAACAATGGTGACATCAATTATGGTAGATTTTTCTGGTTGAATCTGGAAATGTTCGAAGTATTCTCTGAATACAAAGTGAAATGGGTCAATTTCTGCATAAATCGCTGCTGGTGCAAGTCCAAATCCAGCTACAAAGCCACCCAATACTACAATAAATAGCAGGATGCCAAATATGTCTTTGCCAAGTGGTTGATTTTGAAGGGGACGGAGAGTTTCTTTGATTAAATCTGTTAGGAAAGTTTAATTAATTATGTTTTGATCCATATGCGATCAATAGAGTGTAAGTGGTTTAATGTTTAACAAATTTTCAAGCTTACTACTCTGTTCGAATTCTAATAATTCGTTAAAGCATGTCACCAACTCCGGGGAAGCAATTTGCACTAAATTCATTACCCACGCGCAAAATGCTGCAACACAGAGTCCGATGAAGACACAGATATTCATAGTTGTGATATAAGGCCTTGGCGCGTAGTACTGGAGCAGACAAAGACCCACACAAGAACCAAGACCGATGATTACCGTGATTACATGCTCAAAGAAGTACCAAGGGATAACTTTCCAGTGCCAAAGTGTCAACTTTGATCGAATTGGGTTTGATTTGGTATCAATGTCCCAATAAATTGGATACATGAACCAAAAGCAACAGATTCGGAATGCATATCTGCACAAAGGAGTCACTACGCTCCCAGGATTTTCCATTGGAAATCCAAACTTCGGACGAGGCATTATGGAGTCTGGAATTTATAACTGGTTCAAAGAAACAATTCAATCGTACGGCTGGAACGGGAATGGAACTGCTATAAGAAAACAACTGATGCTTGTAACACTGATTTCATAAAATGCAAAATGTACAAATGCATAATACATCCAAATGAAACATTTTTAATGGAATTCACGGAACATGTATCATTCATTCAGATGTTTCATAAAACAGACTGCATTCTGTATCAAAAAGAAAATAAGTACACAGAATCTGCTACATACAAATACAGACTAACATTAATCGATCCAGAAAGGATAATTACATAAGGGGTTTTCTACTTTTCTAAAAACATTTAAGTCAAGTCTAGCTTGGTATCATCTAACTTTCCAAGTTGTTTAGTCTATTATTTATTTATACATATTCCAGACATTCATAATGGCTTTTTCAAAAAAATATTGTGGCATCTTTTATGTTTGACATAGCATGATTTTAAGACATGGACCAAGGACAAAGTTGTTGGATAAAATGTAGTTTGATAGACTACATTTTTCTAGAGACATATGCAAAAAGCTATTAAGATACCTCGATAGCTTCCTTTGACACAGGAAATGAAAATCAATTTTATCGATTTAACCTTCTCGTGATTTAAAATCCTCACAATATTCTTTGAGCTAATTGTACGTAGTCTGCTTAAGGAAATATGTTATGTTATGTTATTCCTTTCGTGTCACAAAAATGTTTATCACGCTTCGGCATTAGATTACACTCGAGCTTGAAGTAGGTCTATCGACGTAGTCATCGTCGACAAATCACAACCATAAAATGGCTCTCCAAGGATTAATCATAACGACTTGGTTAGGCTGGTTAAGCGGAATAATATTCCTTCACAGACCCTGGGGTCGTCCGTCGTTCCCCTCATGGAAATCAGTATCCCTCGTAATTGCCTCCATCAACATAGCTCTAACAATAATATTCATCATCGACGCGATTCTCAATTTCGGCGATAAGTACTTCAGACCATTCGTCGTTGGTGGGAATAATTTTGAGGCCCTGGTCGCCCGAACATCCGTCATTGAGTCCATTCTGGGCAATTTGATCATCCGCTTAATCTTCTTGGTTCAAGCAAAGAAATTAGCTAGGCTCTCGGGCGAATTGTACCTTCGTAACAAAGAAGACGCGAAAAAGGCAAATTTCTTCATGAGAAATGTCCACAGTACGACGCTTGTCATCATTACGTTAATTTGCATGCTCATGGTTGCCGTCATGGATGGCTTGGAATATAGCGAGAACTACATACATTCTTGGTTCTCTTTCGTTGGCGAGATCCCTTACACGGGGTTCCTAGTTTCTTATGTGATTATGCCGTGGATAGTCCCTATAACGTTTGCATTTGCCTCTGTTCTCATAACGCTTCGTCACTTGGTTTGGGTATATGATGCATATTGCAGAAACATCTATGCCATCATTGAAGCAAAAGTTGAGGGGCACAAATTCGACGATGTCGTCAAGAAGGCATGCAAATTTTCCAAGGAGAATTGGAAAGTTGGAAGTAACAAAGTTCATGGGATCTTGGGGAAAGAGGAAACTATCCTGAACCAAAACGTGAAGGTAAAGCTGGTCCAAGAGTTTGAGGAAATTCAGGACTTGTTTGGCCTGTTCGAGAGCACATTGTCCCCAATGATTTTCGTAATTCTAACGAGTGGCTCAACTCGACTCGTCCTCACTGTCACAAAAATTTTACTGACGATGAGTGAAGAGTTGGAGAGTCATTCTCTCATCAAGGATATTGGGCATCTGGTCTCACTCATTTGCCATATGTACATAGTCCAAGCGGGACAGGGGATTGCGGATTTCGTAAGAAATGCATTAATTAACTGTTGATAGTTGCAATTTGCAAACCTGGATTTTAACAAACTTTTTCGGCGTTTCTGAAAAGTTTGCAGGTTGGAGGGAGAAGCTCAAACAAGTTTCATCAAGACTGCCTACGGACGACTCGGATCATGCCAAAGATTTGAATGATTTGTATCTGATCATTGCAAACTGGAAATGGAAAACAACTGGCTATCGATTCTTTGATGTGGACAGACATCTTACATCTGGGGTATGTGAGCAGTTTAATTACTTTATGCTTTATGGGTCTGCTGGTGATATAAAATATAAACTGTATGCTTGCAACTTTTGCACTCTGTCTGACAGATAATTTCGTTGTTGCTCACATACACCGTGATCCTGGTCCAAGTAAAAATTGCCGTCGAAGGAGTATCGAAGGGGAAAAATTCTACATTAGGTATTTAATGTGATGAATATCGATAAACTGTGGAACAAATGATTAAAATATTTGATTTTATATATAAGTAATTTACAAAAAAAACTATTCAGCCCTTAAATTCTAATCAAAATTTGAACTTTCTACCATTATGCGATGTTCGAAGAGTAGTTTGAGTATGGCTATCTGACCAAATACAATTAACTTAAACCAACCCCACGAGTGTCTGAAATCCTAAATTATATAGTTGTTCTCATTTCCACTTTGGCTGCTGGCTTTGATTACTTTTCTCCTGTTGAGCCCTTTTCGAGTTCCCTGTCTCAATCCCAGCAAGTTCCTCGTCCAAAAGGAGCTCAAAGTTTCCATACGCTTCTTTCGCTGGAATTTTATTCCATTTTGCACTGAAATTGATTCAAAAGGTTACACTATTCAGTATTCACAAAATCAGAGTCATCGACCTGTGGCACAGTGACACCTTTGTTGTTATCGCACTTACTCTGGGAATCCATTCGGCGGAAGAACAATGGAAATAATGTCGTTGATCAACTTATACTTCAAGATTCTGTCGTTCACGGTCGTGGATGTGAGGGAAGGTGATGCATTCACTTCAATCAGCCACGGCTTCAGATTCTCATCAATTATGATGTCATACCCGTAGCATTCAAAACAATGCCTGTCGCTAACCATGAGTGGAGCAACTGCTTTCAGCGAATGGACAACCAACCACTTGATCCCATTGAAAAGTTTTGAAGTCACATCCTTTCCTCGTGTGCTCTCCAAATACAACTCCAAATTGCGTAGACTCCATTTTCCTCCATGAATATTGTTATATTCGTCCTTTAAAGAGGATCAAGGTCATTTGAATTGTCCATTAGGGGCATTGTGAGATAATCAATTTTAATTAGACGAACTAATTATAAACAACTTACACCATGCTTCTGAACAGAAACATTTGTGAGATGAACATACATATTTTCCAATTCCTGAATGCTTGTGTCATACTTGGCAGTGCAAAACCGGCAAAAGCCCAACTTGTACAAGTACACCTTCAAAGGGCGGAATGAGGCAACCAAGACGTAAAGACGCATGTCAAATTTACGTCCTCCGATTAGCAAAGGATTCTCAATGTATTTCGAGATGACGTATGCATCCTTAACCATGGAAGGGTTAAAATTCTGGCCGCGACTCTCCCTCGACCACTTCTTCAATTTGGAGAGTTTGTTGATGAGGAATATCCCTGCACCTTGGGATTTCCCACATGGCTTCATGATCCAAGTGCTCAAAGGATTTTTCCTGAAATTATTTGACATCGACAACACTTTAAACAGGCGATAGAATAATACATGTTATGTGTCCTGATCATGCCATTATTATTATTATTTACCGATATTCCTCAACGAACATGTTGTAGTCGGCTGGCAAAACGAATGTCGTCGGGATGAAGTCCAAGTGGACGTATTTCCCCTGCTCATTCTTTTCCCCGAGGGGACTTCCCTCTTTCTCTTGTTCCTTCCTGTAGCGCTTAATGTTCTTCACAAGTAAATCCTTTCTGGTTATCTCGTAGTGGTTGGGGAAATGGTTGATGAGCCTAAACGTCGGCAAAAATATTAATTTAATGGAACGGGAAATTTGATAATACAGGTTGGCCAAGCAAAAAAACTATAGCACTAAAGCAAAATCCTTACTGATTATCATGCATTCGGTATCCGCTATCCACTCCGAATATAATCCGACAAGTTGGGACGTTTGCCCTAAAACAATGTAAGACTACCGAGTTGAAATTATATCTTGATATAATTTTGCAACTTCGAACTATGTTCTACATATTTACCAGTAAAAATTCCAATCGTCATCAGGCCCAACTTGATGCCACCCCCTCTTTTCGAAATTTGTGTTCAGCACTGATTTCTCCACGTCAGTGCAATATGACACTCGAAGTTTGTACATTATTTATTGCACGAAGGATATTAAGTAAAATGAATACGAGTGCAAAATGTCATCTACAATGCTCAAAAATAAAATTCCTGTAATTTTACAGATCAATTCTAACTTGAATTTCGATTATGCCTATGTCAAAATAGGGTAAAAGATGAAATGAATGAAACGAAAAGCAGAAGAGTCTTGTTTGGGATATTGACTTAATCTCTATTGATCAAACGACCACACAGCATGTATTCAAAAAAACCATATATATAAGTATTTTTGTTATTTCCCAAGATTGAATTGTACTTCTTCGTAAAAGTTCATGTTTATTGCCTCATTTTGAGCTTTTTAGGTATACATTACAGTGGACAAATAACAATAAATAATTGATTTTTGCTAAAATTTACAAGGAGAAAGGACACCGAGGATAGCTGGACACACAATCCAAGCCATGTCTACCCCTCCTCATCGCTTCCATGCTCTCCGAAACTCTCTGGTCTCGCAAAAGGAAGGACACACTCAAAGAGAGAAAATACGTGAGAATTCCATACAACGATCCACTCTCGCCTCCAACAGCTCTCCGATTTACTTCGCACAACATTCTCCTGGAACAATCCCAGTTTTTGTCACTGGAACAAACAGAATAAGAAAACATGATGAGAAAATCACTTTTCATGACAGAATCCGGGTTTATTTAATTTTTTTAAAATTCTCACTTGTGCACATATATTGCTAATGCATCCAAAAACACTTCCAGAAGCTCATTAACCCTATCTCCGAACGTTCCATAACCGGGTAAAGGGGTTGACCTTGAATTTCCAAAGTTGCTCACTGAATTTTGATGGGTATGTTGAGACATCAAATAAAAAATCACTGCAGTGCTCAATGTAGACAGGAATGTGACTCCCACTGGAGCATATGAAGATTCACTCAAACTCCCACTTCTCTGCACAGCAAACACCGAACTGTTGTCCAGAATGCCAGTATCATTCGAATGGACCGAACTCATGTTTAGTCCATGGACGGAGCACCTCGAAAATGAAAATTCACCCAAACTGAAACCAGACAAAACTGCAACTCGTAACTAACACGCTTAGAAATCTCTTTCCTCGAAAGAATCGAAATAAGCAAAAAAATGAGTCAGTCAGTATTGCAAGTTGTGAGAACATAACATGGCATCTGTTGTTCTTCAATAAAAAGGAACGGTGAAGGGTAACAACTGGGCGAGCTCGCATAAAGAAAAGTTAGCAACCCGTGACGTGTTACCTCACACTAACCGAGTAAAAAGAAAAGGAGTATAAAACAATGAAAACAGCTTCCTCAATTCCTAAAAAAATAGTTTTTGTGTTCAATTGTCTGAGACCCACATTGCCTACTCGCATCTGCTCCTTCGCTTACTTCATCTGGGACTTGGGACTCCAAAGAAAAGAGCAAGTTGTGTGTACTAAAAACAGGACAAATTTTATATGTTGCAAATTATAAGTTGCCACAAAATACCGTCAACTTATTCATACGCGTGTATGCAGACATGGGCTTTTTGAAAACTGCTCTTGGTCGGTTAGAGCACATACAAAGAATAAACATGTAACATGGTTAAAGTAACTGTCAAAATCGGAATGACGCTCGGGTGAAATGCAGCTCGTCACTTGCTCATCCCTATCGCTAGCTAAATATAATACAAGAAGGCAATTTCGCAAAAATACATTATTAGTATTAGGATAAGGATGTATGGATGGGGTATATGAATTATGGTGATTTGAAAACACATAAATATTCATTTACAGATTTCACTTTAAGAATGTGAAAGAATACAGCATATATTTCTCACTCGAAACTGTTTAATGTCAACTCATAGTTAGCAATACAAATAGATGGATTTCTTTATTTGTGCACATTTATATATTCCTTCCATTTCCATAATTGCAATTTGTAATGTGCTAACGAACACGCGAACATATGAAGATATATTATGCATGTAATTCTGAAGTTTATTAAAACCAAGTTAGCTAATCTGAAGCCGATCAACTTCCGAGTCCCCTAGGCGGACGGATGCTGCCGAAGGCATAAGATTATCAAGATCATTTCCGTCACCACCCAACCCCAAAGGTCCATAATGATTGAAATGCTTGTATGTAGCGTATAAAGTGCATAGGACGTGGAGGGATTGGATACGACTTTTGTAAACAGGGATATCCAATAAACCTGTGAACAATTAATTTCATTTCATTTTAGTTAAAAGCAACTTCCAAACTGGCATATAGCTAACGAAAGTGTCTTACTACAAACAATGTCGACGTATGTAGCCAGGTCACAGTCGAGCTCCGCAGAAGGTAAGCTGATATTCTTCAGCAGATCTTCAAGCTGCGGAGGCCATTCTTGAAGGAGCGAGTCAATGTCCGGCATTGGTCTATGAAAATATATATATTGCGAATTAAGTAAAATACTGAAACCAATTGAATTTAGTACAAATTGAAATACAACCTGCTGACTAAGTATGGATATCTTACTTTGAATAATGCACAGACGGACTAGGTTTACTCCGATGAAGGTCACTAATATCCTTAATCCAGTTCTCGATGATTTTCGTATTCTTGCCCACATTGTCGATTTTCTTCACAACAACAGATTTGGAGGAGCTTTGTTTCGCCAACGCTCGCAATCTTAGATCCAATACGGATGGATCACTTTGAAACGGAGATGGCTCGTCCAAATGCTTGATTCCCAGGGAGTCATCTTGGATTTCGGGGTGGATCACTTTGATAAATGCGTCAATGTCACCGACACTAGGATAATATTCAGGGATGAATGGTTTCAATTTCACGTCCATCTGCATGCTCACCGTTGGCGGCTCGTAGCGGGTGATGTAGTGGAACAAATCTTTGATTTCGGGGGACACACTTAATTGTTCGTAATCCTGTGGATTATAAACCCTGCAAAGGTAACAAATACGTTCTCGTTATAAACAAAAACCTGCAATATTACTTGTCTAAGTAAATGTGCTCTTTCAGTAGACGATGTGTGTGATTATATAATGATTACACATTGCCTGGACCATGCACTCCAGGAAAATCCGACATAACAAGAGTTCGCCTTCGCAAAGATTCCCGTTTCAGGTCTAACTGATACTCCCACATTTTCCGGTGTGCTATTATATTCTCCATAATCTAAAGTGATACTTATAAAAATAAAGTATGTGCAAGAGGTGGAAACTGTAAATCATAAAGCAAAAGATACGCCACCTCATCATCCACCATGGCCATATTATTCAACTGTGGTGTAGGCAGTGGCATCATCATTGAGTTCACCGGATCCATTGGCATTCCCCCTGGAGAATTAGCATACAAATCCATCATTTCTTCCATTCGTGTCAAATCGGTATCTCCTTCGGAAACGCTGATGTCTGGATCGCTATCTGAGATAGATCCCCCAAAATTCAGGAGACTGGCGGTGGAGGGTCCGAATCCAGGGTAAAATTGACCAGCTAAAGCTCCTTGTCCTGAATAGGGTTCTCCTGATGCTCCCCGGTCTATAACATTCCCTCCTGCAGGATTTTGCTGCATCATATAACCTGAAAGGTTATGGGGTCGAGCTACTGTGTAGGGTGGGTTACCCGGTGGAGGTTGAGGTCCGGGATGGTTGCGTGGAGGTGCAAAGTGGGGATTTGAAGGTGGTTTCACGCGACTTAGAAGTCTAAATTAATTATAGCTCTGATACAGAGTGCGTGTGCAGTAGAAATGCGCAGACATAATGAGTACATGACAATTGATACCCTTCAATTTGGGCCATATTCATGTCGTCGTATTCATCCTCGTCATCGTCGTCATCATCGTCGTCATCCTCCGATCTAGACTTTTGCGGTTGTTTTTGTTGCTGTTGTTGAGTAGGAGGTGGCGGTTGAGGCTGACGTCTTCCTTGTGATGGCGACATTGTAGAACCGGCCGGAGACGATCGTTGCTTCTTCGGTCCATGGCCGGATCCTTTTGGCTCGTGGCGTTTACCCTCAAGGACATCGGCAGGAGGCTTTTCCTGAAATGAATAATTTAAATTTTTAATTGCAATTTCATATCATATTCTAGAGCCTTGTCTGGAATTGAAATCATTAATAACCTTCTTATCGGATCCCGATGACATGAGCTTTTTAGCATAATTAGAAGCTAACGAGATCAAATTCTCATGTTGCTTTCCGCCAGGACCAGGGACTCCGTCTGTAGACTCTTGCGATGACGACGTCCCCACAAAATCCTTACTGGATATCGACTTCTTCTTCTCATCCTGCTGGGGTGTTGTGGCTGGGGGTGCTGAAGGCGCTGGAGAGCCTTCATCCGACATTGTTAACGAATCGTGTCTACTGGAAATGGAACTACGAGCAACAGAACGCGAAGGACGTTGCTGCGATTGAAATGGGAATGGTGCTCGTCTTACAGGAGACACTCCGGGTATTTGTCGACTAGCCAGCAACTCATACTCCTCCTCATCCTCGTCGCATACTTCGATTGATTCGTCGTACATAACGGCACACGACGAAGATACGGTGAAAATATGCGACACGAAGTATTACACGGCACGCAGGAAGGATGATCAATAAAAAATAAAAGACTGTATAAAATGAAGGCAAGAAAAGACACAGGAGAGAACTGTTCGCTTCGTTACTAAACTTTTCACGTAATCGAACTTTTTATGATAGTTTCACAGGCAAACAGTTACTCACAATAAATACATAAGCTGTAGCGATCATAAATGCTGACTTTGGCTGGGAAAGCCCTTATTTGTGTACAGAAAAATCGATATGAACCAACGTAGGTAGTCGTAAATCGTAAGTGCGCTATTTGTAGTTGTCCAGAGCTACCGTGTGCACAACAATAGCTATACTGGATCAACTGGATGCTTCAAGATCTGCTGTGGAAAGCGGTGGAAACCAACGGTTGAAACGAAGCCGACACAGTTCCATGGATTGAGATGTAGCCTATATGCAAGGTAACTAAAACATAAATATTGCCACCGTGATAATGCATATACTAGGTAAGCTCCAT